>PITA01005502.1:0-109892 GCA_004023965.1 Spilogale gracilis | reverse complement strand
TGTTACTGCAGGGTACAGAGTGATTGCTTAAACTCACAGAGGCTGAGACCATTGAGGCAGAGGGATCAAGAAATACAGATAACAGATACAGAGATATGATTACAGGATTGAATGGGACTATATGTCTTGAATAAGCACACAAAGAACATAGTGCCCTGACCCACAGGGTACATGGCTTTCTGGATTCCAGGCGGGGAAAGCCCAGAGGGGCTTTCATTCACCTTCACAGGTACCTCCACCAAAGTTTTTCAGTGGCTTGGGCATGGCGGGAGGGGCGGGTCAAACACCCGTCCGGCACTGTTGGCTCCTTCCCTCCCCTGTCTCTCATCTGCTGGCTCAGGTGCAGCCTCCATGGCTGAGGAATCAGCTGGCCCAGGAACAGCCTCCAGGGAGAGCCTCTGTGGGTCTCGCTGGGTTGCGTTAGAAAGCTACAGCTGCTGTACTCCCACTGCAGCAGGTGTGTTGGCGGTTTTGTTCACAGTCATTTCTGTGGGTACCTGAGAAAGCCAGTGTCCTTAGAAGAGGGGCGCAGAGCAGCAAGGATCCTCCCCTGAGTAAGAGGCAGGACTTGGAGATTCAAGTGGGACTAAACAGACCTGAAGAAGTATAGAAAGTGGGTCCAGATTATGTGCATTTATAATCTTGTTAAGTATATAATATTTATATGCACATGACACACAAAAAATTCACGAAACAATTTTATTCTCACTACCTTGCAGTACACTTTCATAGTTTCTACTCTATTCTCTTACAAAAACCCCATTTGCAATCCATTAAACCACTAAGCCCTCTCTTTAGACTGGATCTAGACATGGTCTTCATCTTTGGCTCATGTCAGTGGCAGGGAAATGTTGCTCGGAGTGACATGGAAGGTCACCATGCCTATTGTATCTTGATTTTTAATTGAAAAATTTTTTGAATTTAATTTTATTTTTCCAGTGTGCCAAGATTTATGGTTTATGCCCCACACCCAGGGCTCCATGCAATACGTGCCCTCAATACCCACCACCAGGCTCTCCCATCCCTCCCCCTTCAAAACCCTCAGTTTGTTTCTCGGAGTCCACAGTTTCTCATGGTTCATCTCCCCCTCCAATATACCCCAAATCAATTTTCCTTTTCTTCTTCTAATGCCCTCCTTGTTATTCCTGATGCTCCACAAGTAAGTGAAACCATGCGATACTTGACTTTCTCTACTTGGCTTATTTCACTCAGCATAATCTCTTCCAATCCAGTCCATGTTGCTACAAAAGTTGGATATTCATCCTTTCTGACGGAGGCATAGTATTCCATTGTATATATGGACCTCATCTTCTTTATCCATTCATCTGTTGATGGGCACCTTGGCTCTTTCCACAGTTTGGTGATTGTGGCCACTGCTGCGATGAATATTGGGGTACATGTGGCCCTTCTTTTCACTACATCTGTATCTTTGGAGTAAATATCCAATAGTGCAATTGCAAGGTCATAAGATAGCTTTGATTTTGATTTTTTGAATAATCTCCACACTGTATTCCAAAGTGGCTGCACCAACTTGCATTCTCACCAACAGTGTAAGAAGGTTCCCCTTTCCCCACATTCTTTCCAATACTTGTTTCATGTCCTGTTAATTTTGGCCATTCTAATTGGTGTAAGATGGTATCTTAATGTGGTTTGGATTTGAATTTCCCTGGTGGCTAATTGAAATTTTTGAGATAGATGAACATTCACATACAGAGAGATATAATACAGACAGATCTCATCCTCCCAAATGGTCACATTTTGCAAAACTGTAGAACAGTATCACAACCAAGATGGCAACACTGAAACAACATACCTATCGTACTCAGACTGGTGATAAAACACCCTGTCTTACCAGATCTCCTGGGTTTTACATCTACTAATTTATGGGGACATATGTGTATTGAGCTCCACACAATGCTACTGCCTGTGCAGGTTTTCATGGCTCCACCGTCACAATCAAGACACAGAAGTGTTCCAAGACCATGAGGATCCCCCTGCTGCCTTTTTAGAACCACACACACGTGAACACACCCCTCTCCCGCTCCCCTCCCTTTAGCTGCTAATCTGCAATCTTCCCAGGTGTATTTGCCATCCATATATCTTTTTTATATTTGTTCATATATTTTTAAAAAATTTTATTTATTTGACAGAGAGAGAAATCACAAGTAGGCAGAGAGGCAGGCAGAGAGAGAGGAGGAAGCAAGCTCCCTGCTGAGCAGAGAGCCCTACGTGGGCCTCCATCCCAGGACCCGGAGATCATGACCTGAGCAGAAGGCAGAGGCTTTAACCCACTGAGCCACCCAGGAGCCCCATTTGTTCATATTTTTAACCTATGTTTTAGTACATGTGCTACCAAAGCAAGCACTTTTACCCCTGTATTAATTGGGTTTGTTTTTTTATGGTTCAATTTTGAGATTTCATTATACATTCTAGATACCAGTCTTTTGTCAGTATGTGGATTGCCTCTTTTTCCTCCTATTTTGTGATTAGTCTTTCCATCCTTTTAACAGAGTATTGATAGAACAAAGGTTCTATTTTGGTTATGTATAATTCACCATTTTTGCTTTCCGTGGATAGTGCACTTGTTTTTAAATCTAAGAATTCTTTTCCCAGCCCTAAATCCTCAAGGCTTACTCCTATTTTTCTTCCAAAAGTTTTGTAGTTTTGTATTTTACATTTAAGGATATGATCTGTTTTGAGTAACATTTTATAAAAAGATTTCCTGAGCTGGCCACCTTCTGTAGCTTTCATGCCTGCCCTGTCTTCTCACCTGCCTCCATATATCTTAGTGGAAAGTGGCGAGGAGAATCTCAGACCCAGTGGGAAAGCACAGTACCTCCTTTGGTCCTTTGTTTCTGGTGGGCATCCCAGCTGATGTCCCCTGCTACTGTGCAAGGTTATCTGATGTCTCTGATGTGACTCTGCTTTGGTCTAGGAGAGAATCAGCTACGTGGGCTGCCTTCTGTCACTAGGCTGGGAGTCTGGGAGGACTTCCTGTGTTGGGTGGTGCTTTGTACGACAGGGGGATGCTGTGCTTCCCCCTCATCCTTGAGGTCTTAGATCAACTTCTTTCCTTTTCCTCCTTTCAGGTCTCTGCTTAGGCTGTCTGCCATATAATTTCTATGGGGTTTATGGTTGTATATGATGTACGGATGAAAGGGAAATAAGAGTCCCCGCAGAGCCCATTATGCTTCTAAGAAACCATATCACCCCGAACCCACCCCCTGTACCCTTCCCATGTGTGATTTTGAGCCTGGAGCCGTGGGGCCTGCAATCAAGACACTTCGATGGCTGGAACTTTCCTCAGGAGAGGCACAGTCCACAATATCCACTTCCGTGAAGCCGTGGAGAAGAGTGGATGAGGCAAGTATTCCCAGAGAGCAAGACTGGGTCCTAAGGACAGGGAGTCATTAATGTCACCGCAGGGCACGATGCGGGCTGTGCCACTGCACATGTCCCGGCTCCCCTTCGTCTCTGGGAGTGTTTACTAAAGTAACTGATGTCTACATCACTGGGTTACGCTGGGATGCATCCACTGGGTTGGGATGCAATCTTTTAGGTTGAGTTACCTGCCCCACTAGAAGGCATAGCTAGACCTCATGAAGGTGTGTGTATGCCCTAGTGACTCGGGTTTTGCAGTACTCAGATGAGATTTCAGCACTCTTCTTATGGAGGAAAATATATATATGGGAGAAAGGGAATGATAGTAACCCACAGAGAGGTAGTTTGACCAAACGAGTTTTCTCTTATCACTTGCCAGTGAAACTGTGATTTTCTCTGCCAGCAATGCGCTGAGCCTCAAAGATGACCAAAAACTGATCTAAGCCAGTCCCAACAACGCCATTCTTCTGTGTGAGTGATTGGCGTATACTTGATCATGTGACCCAGGTCTGACCCTACATGTGTCTGAGATTAAAGCTCTGCCTCTGACCTCTGATGCTTCCTCTCAGGATGCTGTTGTGCGATGTGTCATGCCTGACGCAGTGACAGCTACTCCGTAGCCATGAGGGAAAACATAACCAACTCAAATGATGACAGATAGGAAAATTGAAAAAGCCTAGACTTTTTATCATGTCACTAGATTTCTGAATTAACCCAGGATTATTCTTAAATAAACAATGATTATTCTTAGGGTTTAATTTATTTTCAGCAGGATTTTATTTTTCTTGCTATCAAAACCTCCTACATAAAACAGATCATCACTAGTCTCTGGTCTACTTCCCACCAAGCTCCTGATTCCGGCATTGTACTCTATTTGATGTAGCTATTTACCAAACATCAGCAGAACCTGGTTTCTTCCTGTCTCCCTAGAATAGTTCTTAGTTACTTACAAAATAGAATGTGTTATGACAAAGTGATTTCACATGTTTTAATATTTTGTTTAGAAAGCTTTCTGTAGTTCATAGCCATATGTGTTTGAGCCTAAGGGGCCTGGAGAGCATCTCCTTCCACTTGTTATTTTATAGATGAGGATCCAGGGCCCTTGAGAGGGATTTGACCAGTGTGAGGGCAATCAGCAAATAAAGCCAAGACAGGATGGGAGCCCAGGCCTTGTCCTTTCCAGGTGAGGGTTCTTCCTGCTGTACATCCTGTCCTCTGGGATACAGGCCATCTGACTGCACCATGTGCTCATTGAAATTGCATCCATAATGGGATTCTTTTTCACCTAATGCTTTGCTTGAAATCAAAGCAGCAGCCAAAGGGCTCCCTTTAGTATGTTACCCTGGGACTCTGGGGAATGTCAGAAGCAAAGGAGGAAAATAATCAGCCTGAATCTTTACAGCTAATTAGTTAGCCAGGAAACCAATCCCAGGGCCAGAAGCAATTATTTTTACCATTTCATATTCCTGCCAGCTGAAAGACCCTTGTCAGCAGGAACCTCCTGCCACGCGAAGGCAGAAGTGCGGTGTAGAAGTCATTACTGACAAGAGGGCACCCTCATTTCCCGGGGTGGAGGCGCTCCTGAGCAGCGGCCCAGCAGTCAATGACCCTGTCCATCACATTTCCAGGAAGCAGGTTTGGGTCCCTCAACACTGCTGAAAAGAGAGTGTATGCAGTACAGGAACCCGTGTGACTACTAGACCAGATCTCTTAGCTCTGAGTTGCTGTGAGATCTGGGGTGTAATAACCCTTGGGAGATGAAGGGATCTGGGGGGACATGAGTGCCAGAGTTGGAGCAGAACTGATCCTAAATTTCCCTGGGAAGGGAGATGACTAGAGTCATAACCTCTTATGGTCACCTCGCCACTGGGTCCCCAAACTGATTATCAGGATCATCTGGGAAACTTCTTAAGTTCAGATCCCTGGGCCCCATTCCAGATCTGGAACCTCTGGTAGGGAATAGGAATCTGTAATTTGTGGTTCAGATAATCTTTTTTGGAAGCACTCACTTAGGGCAAGAACTCTCCTCAGTAGCATCCCTCAGGGGATATAAACTTCATGCCTCAGGGAGGCTACTGAGGACATATGCACAGCAGTTTCCCCTGGAGTTCTGGGAGCTTTTGGTCCACCTTATTGATGTTTGCTGAGGAGGCAAGGGTCAAGACCACATCTTCCCTGTATTTTGCTGCCAGACCATAGCTCTCAGGGCCGGCCAGAGGGCACAGCGGGACATCCTCAGGGGTGCTTTTCCCACGTGTTGGGCTCACACATATTGAGTTAGATGGGATTTTGGGGGGGACTCCTATCCATTAGCTCATTCAAGCTCCAGCATGCCTTGGAAAGTATAGTCCATCATCATCCATTCTGTAGATGAGCGATTGAGGTGCAGAGAGGTAAAGCCACCCACTTAGTTAACTCAGTAAGGGACAGGACCTGGGGCGTGAACCCTGATGATGGGGCTTCTTAACCATGTGACAGTACTGCTTCCAGAAGGCACTGGACCTCATCCAGCTGATTCTCTTTGCATAGGAAGGCCAAGCAGGAAGAAGATGAGTGGGCTTGTTCTGAGCACACCTGGGGTCTGGGAGCAGGATAAAGCAAAGCTTTGTGAAGGGACAGTGGCCACCAGTAAGACTGAGAAGGCAAGGGCTGTGGGAGGAAGTTCAGACTTGGGAGGCACACAGACTTAGCCTGTGTGTGGAAGAGGCTTGGGAAAGATCACCACTATGTATATGGAATTACAGAGGGTGGTGGGCATGGTCAGAGGAGGGGACCATCAGGGTCTGTGACCCAGTGGTTTCTGATATAAAAAAGGAAGTAGAGATGGGATAGAAAAAAGGTGCCAGATTCAACTGAGAATAAAAGACCTCATTAAAAAGATCCAAGCTACATTGCCCTGAATTGCTATTGCCCTGAATTCACTTGAGGACTCGACGGGGCAGCACAAGTACCCGGGCTCCATGATGCCAGCGGAGGCAGCCTGCCTTGGCTCCACACCTCTGCGGTCAGCGGTGAAGAGCCCTGCACCCTCTGACCTATACGCTTCATTGCCGTCAGCATTCCTGGGCCAACCCGTCCCCTGATGCTCCTATTCTACCTGTTACTCTATCCACCACTACCTGTTACTCTATCCACCACATGTATCTATCCATGTGGTACTAACCTTGGCCTCTCAGTCCCGTGGCTTCCAGTGCTATAACATGGCCTCACCGCTCCAGCCACTCAGCCTAAGGTTGTCCCTACACCTGCTCAGATGTCTGTTAAGTCACATACAGTGTTAGTGGTGCAGTCTTCCTGCTACCCTTTATAAAATGGTAACTTCCCTTCCTGTCTTGCCCATCTTACCTGGTTTGTTTATCTCTAAGGTTATTTATCACAACCTGAAATACATATTTTAATCTTTTATTTATACAATTTTTGTACTTTTTGTTTCCCTCCATTGTAATGTAAGCTCTATGAAGTCAATGAATTTTCTATGTTCTCAGATCTAAGGATAGAGGCTGTCACATAGTAAGAACTCATATATATATATATGGTTATCTTGGGTTACCCTTGGCAGTATCACTCTTTATATTCTTATTTTTCTGTATCTGTATTTTCAAAAACTTCTATAATGAAAATATATTACCTTAGTTATGAAAGTGTATATTGTAATGGATAATTTTTAAAGAGGTAGACTATAGACTGCATAGAAAATAAGACTTGGTCAGATATATATTTAAATTTTTTTAAACTGATGCAAACTGCAGGAATTCTCATGTGTGTGAGTGGGAAAGTAGGTTCATTCACCCAGTAAGATCAAGATAGGTGATGGGGAGCTGTTTGGGTAAATACAGTTGAAAGGATTGGAAGAAGGTGGGGAGACTGATGAGCCAAACTGAGGTTGGATGCCATGAGTTTGAATTTCCCCATCAGCCTGGCAACCTGGGTGGAGGGGTGGGGAAGGTAGATGGTGAGATCAATCAGGGAAGTGTTTAAAGTTTCCAAGGGGTCTGTAGCCACGGACTGCGTGAGGTCACATTAAATAGGGAAGGAAGTGAAGTTAGGAAGATTATAGACTGGGAAAAAAGCACAGAAGTCTCCCACACCCTAGATTCTGTCTTTACCAATCACTAAAACCATCTACAATCACTCTCAGAATCCTTGCTTCCACCCCTGGCTCTCTCCTTCAGATGTCTTGCGACCCCGGTGGAGTCTACAGTCTTTTTGCTGTCCCTTACCCTCCTGACATCCTCTCTTCCTTCCCTCTTTCCCAGACCCTGACTTAGGGAGTGGGGAATGGTAGAAGGGTAAGTTAAAAATACAGAATATTCTCTACCAAAATTTAGCAGCTTCTTTTTTCATTAGGCATTTATTTGCTTATTTTCCTTTTTTAAAAATTAGATTTCAGAGTTTTGAGACAGTCAATTCTGACAGTTTTTGGAACTTTGGAATTCCTTACTCTACCACTTTCAGTGGCATCTACTCATGACAGATTTTCAACAAAGGTACAGAAAAAATTCAAGGGAGGGGGAGGCTTTTCATGAAATGATGCTGAAACAGTTGGGCACCCATAAACCAACAAATAAGCCTTGATCTAAACCTCACACCTTATACAAAAAACAATTCAAAATGAGCCATATGTTAATTGTAAAATGTAAAACTATACATTTAAAAAAAATAACGTAAGAAAAAAATCTTTAGAATCCAGGGCAAGGAAAGAGTTCCTGGATTTGACATCAAAACCATGGCCCATAGGAGGAACACTTTATTAAATTGGACCTTATTGAAATTAAATATTTCAAAGACCCTCTTAGGAAGATGAGAGGATAAGCTACAGAGTGAGAAAATGTATCTGAAAATCTTTGACAAAGGACTATTATCTAGAATATATAAAGAACTCTTAAATCTCATCAGTTGAAAAGCAGATAATACAGTTTGAAAATGGATAAAAGTCATGAGCAGACATTTCCCCAAATGGAAGTGAAGTTAGGAAGATTATAGACTGGGAAAAAAGCACAGAAGTCTCCCATAGCCTAGATTCTGTCTTTACCAATCACTAAAACCATCTACAATCACTCTCAGAATCCCTTGCTTCCACCCCTGGCTCTCTCCTTCAGATGGGAAATAAATAGATGAGAGTATGTTCATCCTTAACCAGTAGGGAAATGCCAATTGAAAGTGATGATACAGTGTCACTGCTCACCTATCGGAATGACTACGACAAAAATAGGGACAAGTCTGTCTCTCATGCATTGCTGGTAGGAGAGCAAGATGGTACATTTTCCTGGAACACAGTCACAGTGCTTGTAACACTGTGCAGCTATCTCATGGTCCCACATGGCACTGATGGCATTCAGACCACAGAAGTGACAATTTATATTTACATGAAATGAATAAATATGAGTGTACATATCAGCTATATTCATGATATCCCCAAACTAGAATCAATCTATATATTCTTTTTTTTAATTTATTTTTTTTATTGTTACTTAAATTTTTTTTCCAGTGTTCCAAGATTCATTCCCCGTTCCCCACACCCAGTGCTCCATGCAATAGGTGCCCCCAGTACCCACCGCCACAATCTATATATTCTAAGTGGGTGAGTGGTTCAACAACCTATGAAACTTATATACTACCTAAGAAAGAGAGAAAGAAAAAGGAACAAATTATTGATACATGTAACAACTTAGATGGGTCTCAAATAAATTATGTTGAGGGAGATATGCCAGTTTTAACAATGCATATATCATATGACTCTATTTATATAATATTCCTGAAATGGCAGTATTTTTTTAGATAAAGTATGGATTAGTTGGTCCCAGGTGTTAGGGACAACATTGGGAATGGGGCGGATGGGAGGTGGGTGTGATTATAAAAGCACAAGATACAAAGATCCTTGCAATGATGGAATGTCCCATTTCTTATTTCCGGTGGTGAATACTCAAAAATACACGCTGTAGAACTGCAGAGAACTAGATATACACATGCACACAGGTAAGTACAAGAACAGGTGGGTTGATCCGAGTAAGATTGGTGAATTGTATTAAAATCAATAGCCTGTACAGAGAAAGGGGAACCCCCTACACTGTTGGCGGGAATGCAAGCTGGTGCAGCCACTCTGGGAAACAGTATGGAGGTTCCTCAGAAAGTTGAAAATAGAGCTATCCTACAACCCAGCAATCACAACACAGTATTTACCCTAAAGACACAAATATAGGGATCCAAAGGGGCACATGCACCCGAATGTTTATAGCAGCAATGCCCACAATAACTAAACTATGGAAAGAGCCTAGAAGTCCATCAACAGATGAATGGATAAAGAAGATGTGGTGTATATATTCAGTGGAATATGCAGCCATCAAAAAAAAAAAAAATGAAATCCTTCCATTTGCCACGACATGGATGGAAGTAGAGGCTATTATGCTGAGCAAAATAAGTCAATCAGAGAAAGACGATTATCATATGATCTCTCTGATATGAGGAATTTGAGAGGCAGGTTCAGGGTTAGTGGGGGGAAGTGAGGGAAAAATGAAACAAGGTGGGACCAGGGAGGGAGACAAACCATAAGAGACTCTTAATCTCAGGAAACAAACTGAGGGCTTCTGGGTGGGGGCAGGGGAGGGATAGGGTGGCTGGGTTACGGACACTGGGGAGGGTATGTGCTATGGTGGGTGCTGTGAATTGTGTGAGACGGATGATGCACAGACCTGTACCCCTGAAACAATACAGTATGTTAATTAAAAAAAAGTCAATATCCAGGTTGTGATACTCTACTACAGTTGTGAAAGATATTACCATTAGGGGAAAATGTGTAAAGCACACATGGCATCTCCATATTATTTCTTAAATGCTTGCAAATTTTCAATATTTCAAAATAAGAAAATAAATACAGCAAATGAGAAGTACACTGGATAATTTTACTTTTGTGCTCAAAATTCTCCCGTGGGTTGCTAGCGATGCAGATGCACTGCTCAAAACTCCCTCATGAGGACGTGCTGCCAGAGGGGCGGATAGCCAGCGGTCTCCACCTGCGTTGGTCAGTGCCTGGGCAGGATGGTTCTCTGACGGCTCGCCATTTCTGGCCAGAGCAGGATTCTTCTTTGGATAGCCTTGGGGTTGGCAAAGATATTCTTGCTGTGCTTTTGTCCGAAGATGTTCTTTCTGGAGGTCCAGGTGGGAATATTTCCCTGTCTGCCCTTTGTCGCTCCCTCTCTCCTCTTTGTCACCCACAGGTATCGTGCCCCATAAACTGTTCTCACTTCAGTCTGTGTCCACTTTCTAGAGGACCCCAGCCTGCACGAACCACTTTCAGTCTGTCTGGGGGTGTTTGCAGACAGTCCATGAAACCATAGTCTCATCCCTTTGCCTCCCTACAACCAGAACTTTCTCTGTGTTCTGCTCCTTCTCTTGGTCCCTAGAAGTAAGCACCGCCCACCGCAGGAGGCTTGTACCTGTCCTTTCCCTCTGGGAAGTGCGGCTTTTCCCTCAAGGAACTCCCACTGACTTCTGATCTCTCAGGCTCTCTGCTCCTTCCCTACTCTGGCCACTGCTTGTGTGTGTGATTGCTTGATGACCGACTCTGCCACTTCCCCCAAAGGGCAGGACATTGTCTTGGCTGTTTTGTTGATGGTTCAGTTTCCAGCCCCTACCCCAGTGCTGGCTCATGGTTGGAACGCGGTGATATTTGTCAAATGGTTGGTCAAACTGGGTTAAGTGGAAGAGGATGGCAGTTTTCCCGACCTATACTTATCATAATTAACTTTCGGCAAATACTTTTATTTGGGAAATTCATGGTAACATATAGGACATTGGTAATTTTGAATTTTGTGTACTTAAACCTTTGTAAGGCCTATGTGTGTGGTAGTCTGCAGTCTGATTCTCCAAATACTTGAAGAACCTGCATATCCCCTGGGGAGCATTTACGAACTATAATCTCTTAAATCTGATGGTGATTTGCTAATCAAAGATTTCACATCTTCCGCTTGCCTCCTCTTAAAACCAAAAGGGAAAGAAGGCCATTCCAGCAATCTGCGTTCTCATCCTTAACAAACAATCCTCATAAAATGCTAATTAAGTGATAAATCCAATGGACAATCTATGAATGGCTGACTTGCGTTTTTTAAGTTAATGAGTATTTGTAGTTGCCGATACTGCAGGGGTCATTATGGGTTTCCTGGTGCAATGTTCACCTGCTGGGCTTGTAAACCTCCCATCTCCGAGAGAAGTCATTGCTCAAGCTCCGAGACATAGACCTGGGGTGGAGTCCACATGAAATACTTTATTCTTTGAGGCTCCGAGGAACTATGGTGTGTGGAAGCTAATTAAAAACAAACAAACAACAAATACAACAGACATATATACACAAGCAAATTATACTATTAATGTTTATACAAAACAGAGCGCTGGGTACTCTTAAAGTCCTAATCAACAATTGATGAATACTAATGTAAGTCTTAGACTCACTCGCCTGAGGTAGTCTTGACTACAATCCCATGACTTCCTGCCTGAGGCGCTCTATGGACCAATACTGTGCTGATGTTTGATCTCCATCACTCCTCAGTGTTTCGCTTTTCCTGGGAACTTCATTTGATAGAAAGTGAGACACAGGCTGTGAAAGGTGCAGAACGTGCCCGTAATCGCAGCACAGTTAAACGGTAGAAATCACGGATCCTTCTCAGGCACCACAGCCCAACCTCTTCCATGGGACGGACCGTGCTTATGTGACTTGTCCTTTCCGGTCTTGCCATTCCCAGGGCCATGGTCTTGCTAATCCTTCTGCTTGAAACACCTCTTCCACTTGGTGCATCTCAGGAGCACCTGCCTTGTGGTCCCAGGAGCTCAGTCAAAAGTCTTCTCTCCTTGAAGCATGTTCTCAGTCCCTAGGCAGCACAGGTGACCTTTGACTCTGCATTGTCTCCCTGACCCACCCACGAGCTGAGAGAACTCATCTCACTACTCTCCGGTAGTGCTGACTCGATGCCCTGAGAGCTTTATGGACCCCTCCATCCTGTGAGCCAGCTCTGTTCATTTCCCTCTCTCTGACACTCTGGCATTACCCTGAGAATGTGATCTTTTGAATGTTTCATTATCAGAGGAAAGAGTGGCACTCTCTGAGTTGGCCTGCAGTAATGATTTGCATACTTCCTTCCCAAACTCAAAGACCCTGGTCTTCCGAAACAGGAGCTGCAGGGACTCCACTAAAGTAAGGTAGAAGTGGAGCTGCTTTTTGGGGTGACTAAGACCCCTGGATGCTTGGTCTTTTCATGCTTTATTAGGGACCCCTGAAACAGCATCACATAATCCCCAGGGCTCCCTCCAAGCAAATACTGAACATTTCAGGATCAGTAGCATTCATATTTTTTGATTCTCAATTATTCTAAACATCCAAGAGCCTGGCTCTTATAGGACTTTTGAAATTCAGAGATCCTAAGGCCTTTTGGTCTTGAGGGATTTGCTTCATCTTTTTTTTTTTTTAAAGATTTTATTTATTTGACAGAGAGAAACACAGCCAGAGAGGGAACACAAACAGGGGGAGTGAGAGAGGGAGAAGCCGGCTTCCCGCCGAGCAGGGAGCCCGATGTGGGGCTCGATCCTGGGTCTCCGGGATCATGACCTGAGCCGAAGGCAGTCGCCTAACCAACTGAGCCACCCAGGAGCCCCTGCTTCATCTTTTCAAATAAGATTCAGAAAGATTCGGCTATACAGAGGGCCAAGGACAATTAGGAAATGATAACTCAGATATTTGGAGGTTAGTGTCAAATAGAACTGAGTTCCACCAGGATCAGGAATTTTTTGGAGTCTGCTTATACTCAGGTTCATATCTGGACATAGATATTTATAGAGATAAAAATAAAAAATGGTATGAAATGATATGTGACTAAGTGGGCAGGTGAAAACACTTCCTCATAGAGCAGAGAGACTCAAGCCCCTTCCTGCTAGAGGTCTGAGATACAATCGCACACAGATGATTTTTGAAAGGCTAGACCTTCCAGATTTAAAGTTCGCAGGAGCTCTCAAATCATTCAGAAGAGGTGAGCATCCAATCACACGTGGTCACAGGGAAGTGGGTGGTTGGGCCGGGGCTGTACCATCAGTCCATGGCAGATGGTCTCATAAGAGCATGTGTATGCCACGGCGGGCCGATTCAGAAGGTTTTACAGGTGTTGCTTGCATGATGGCAACAAGGATGTACGTCCCTGAAATAGAACCGAGCAAATGATTCCCAGCTTTTCAATATTGGGGCTTTCGGGAACCCCAGGGATATGTCAGTTGTGATGATGTGTCTTTTACATCCAGCAGCTTCTCTAGCTCAGCACCCAGGCCCGGCTGGAACCGCCGTCGGAGCCCCAGGGGACCCAGCAGAGCATCCCAGACCCAGGAAATCCATGGGCTGTTCTCAGCATCTTTGAAACATTTCTCTTCTCTGTCTTAATTTCCATGAGGGGAAATTGAAATCATTTCATCTTAAATATTTCCTCCCTAAAACTAAGAATTGGTTCATTTTAAAACAGTAAGATTCTAGCCCTCAAAAGAATGGACAACCTGCCACGTCCAGTTCATGGGCACGGTCTTCAGTCTCAGCTGGATCTATCCAGCCCACAGCTATCCCCAGCAGGGCTCAAGAAATCGGTGGCAGTGAAACTGTCCTGAACCCTCCCGACCCTTCCGTCCACCAGCTGGAGAACACCAGTGACAGCTGTGGCTTCTCTGTCATGGAGCACAACAGTCACCAGCCAGAGAAAGCCGGACCCACAGTGAGCCGTGATAGAGTAGCCGTTGTTTTAAGCCACAAAGTTTTGAGGTAGTTTGTTACACATAGATAACCAGACTACTCACCTGATCAAGGCAGTTAAAAATGATTTCTTTGCAGGGTTTTTGGAGGGCGAGCAAAAATGAGAATAAACTTTACGTGGTAAACGATGAATAAAAGTGACGAACATTGTTTTTATTGTGTAAAACAATAATCATGTCTCTGCCTTACGGAAAACTGCAATAAGTATATGAAACAAGAAAATAGTTGTGAAATGCCAGCATTTGGGGGTGGCAGGGGGTCACAGTCATAGAACGAGGAGCACAGGATGAGTCCATTGCTATCAGTCCCGCTTCCCCTGCCCATCCTTTGGAAGGGAATACCTTCAGGTCGAGTCCATGTTTAGTCATGCTTTAATCAGGAAGCATGCATCTGTGCCTGATCCTGGACAGCAGCCTGGGGATATTCGTGGAGCAGGGCCAGCCTCTCCACTGATTTCCTTGGCGAGCTGGTTGGATTAAGAGATGTTAACAGAAAAACACCACAAAATGATATAGCTGAGGCAAAGGTGATGTTTAAAACAAACAAAAAACAAAAAACAAAAGCAAAAACAAAATCAAAAACAAAAACAAAAACAAAACAAAAACAGGGCTACAGAAGTATGTAACTGGTTTGATTTGCTGAAATGGGCCACAGAAGGAAAGCAGGTGACAGAGGCCAGAGACTCATCTCAGTGTGTGAAACCAAAGAAAACCTTTTTGATCTTCATCCAAACAGGAACTACAGGCAGATCTTAAGGGCGAGAATAATGTGACAAGATGTCAATTTAGGCAATGCCTTAGAAGAGAGCAGAGAAGGGCACAGTAAGTCAGGAGGGCAGGGAAATTATATGCTAAGGCTCCAGCTCCTGCCTGCCCGGACCTCCTCTTGCATGGTGGTGTCCCTCTGTTCCTGCCAGACCTTCTGGTCCACTGCCAGTGATGCCCCTCGTATGTTTCATTAGGCACCTTGATAATGTGGAGAAAGAATCTGCTCCCTCCCAATACATATACATATACCAAGTAGCTTTGAACTTGAGCTTCGAACTCAGAAGTTTACTGAGTTCTCTCCACTGGGAGGTGGGGGTCTAGGGGACCGTGGGTTGTGGGAGGGCAGGGAGGCCTACTGACAATCTGTGTACCACTCGTCTTGCTGACCGTTCACATCTTTCCCACAACCCTGTGGGAGGAGGGCAAGCGCCCATTGTTTTGCCCCTTAACTCCCACTTCTGTGGATGCTCTCCGTCCCCTGATGCTCTAGTTCTCTTATGCAAATAGACATCAAATAACCTACCATTTGGCCCTTGAGACACACTGGGCACCTCTGAACCCACTTTGTAATGGATGTTTACTCTTGGGATAGGCACATTTTGTCCAACTATAGAGCCTAAAGTTAAAATATATCCCTCAAGTTCATTAGACACTCTGAACCACTCTCCCACTTTAATACATGTACGAATTATAGTAAACAAAAATTTAAATACTTTTCATTCTGAAAATGCAAAGAAAGGCCCCAAGATATTTAAATTAAAAAGTGAGCTGAAAACAGAGAGGTAAGTGAACTAAAGCTAGTCTGCCCTGAAGACAAACCCTTTTCAAATTGGATGCCTTGAGGAATGACCGCCTGATCAGAACAGAAGACTGGTCCTTGAGTCCAATTACAGTGGGAGAACCAAAGCCTAAAAATAGGATATCCATATGGCCAAACTCTCAGTGAGAGGAACATTTCTGCCTAGAGGGAAAGGAAACCATGACCATTGGCTCCTGGTGGAAAAAAAAAATGATAAATAGGAACCATCTGCATCACCACCATTTCCATTGTGTGTATACCAAATTTTGTTTATCCGTTTTCTGTCAGTAGATACTTGGGTTATTTCTACCTCCTGACTGTTGTGACTCTTGCTGCAATGAACTTGGGTGTAGAAATATCTTTTCAAAGACCCTGACTGAATTCTTTGCAGCATATGCCCCAAGGGAGAATTGTTGAATAATATGATTCCAATTTTAAGTTTTTGAGGAACAGCCATATGTTTTTCATATCTGCTGCACCATTTTAAAGTTCCACCAACAGTATACAAGTGTTCCCACGTATCCACATGCTCAGCAATAATTATGTTCTATGTGTATGTATTTTTAACGATAGACATCCTAATGGCTGTGAGATAGTATCTCATCATGGTTTCGATTTACATTTCCTTGTTGATGAGTGACGTCGAACATCTTTTCAGGTAATTATTAGCTATTTCAATATTTTTCTTGGAGAAATACCTATTCAAGTCCTTTGCCCACTTTTAACTTGACTTTTGTTATTGTTGTTGTTGTATTTCTTTATATATTCTGGATATTTATCAAAGTAGCAAATATTTCTTACCAAATAAGGAATCTCAAATATTTTCTCATATTACAAAGATTGCCTTTTAACTCTGATGATTGTGTCCCTTTGATACAGAAGTTTTAAGTTTCGATGGCACTCACTTTATATAGTTTTTCTTTTGTTGCCTTTGTTTTTAATGTTATATCCAAGAAATTATTGCCAACTCCAGTGTCATGAAACTTTCCTCCTAAATTTTTTTCTAAGTGTTATAGTTTTTGCTTTAACATTTAGGCATTCAATCCATTTTGAATTGCCTTCTGTAAATGGCACAAGGTAAGATTCAACTTCATTGTTTTGCATGTGGATATACAGTTTTCCCAGTACCATCTGTGGAAGACTGTCAATTCCACATTGAATGGTTTTGTTACTCTTGTAGAATATCACTGGAACATACATGTGAGAATTTATTTTGAACCCTTTCTTCTATTTCAGAGGTCTGTCTTTATGCCATACCACACTGTTTTGATTACTGTAACATTGCAATAAGTTTGGAAATCAAGAATACGAGATCTTCAGATTTGTTATTTTTCAAGATTGTTTTGGGTATTCAAGTTCCATTGAAATTCAACATGAATTTTAAGATGAAAATTTCTATTTCTGCAAAAGAAAACTTTGGGATATTAATAAGGATTGCATTAGGCCTGTGAATAGCTTTGTGTAGTATAAGTCTTCCAATTTGTGAACACAAAAGTTTTTTCATATATTCATGTATTCTTTAATTTCTTTCAGCAACATTTTTTTTTTTTTTTTTAGTTTTCTGTGTATAAAGTTTTTCAATTCCTTGGCTAAGTGTTTCATTCTTCTGATGTTACCGTAAATAATTTTTAAAAAAATTTTTACTTTTTTGGATTGTTCATTATTAGTGTATAGAAATACAATTGATTTTTGTATGTTGGTTTTGTATATGTTAACCCTGCTAAGTTTTTTTTGGTTAATTCTAATAGTTTTTTGGGGGGGATCTTTAGGGTTTTCTACGCATAAGATTATGCCAGTTGTGAACACAAATGCATTTATTTCTTACTTTGTAATTTGGATGTCTTTTATTTATTCATTTTCTCTTGTCTAATTGTTTTGGCTAGGTCTTTTAGTATTATGTTAAATATAAGTAGTGAGAACAAGTATCTTTGCCTTGTTCCAGATCTAAGTGGAAAAACTTTCTTTCACCCTTGAGTATGATGTTAACTGTGGGATATATGGCTCTGATTATTCTAAGGCAATTTCTTCTGATTCTTAACTTGTTAACTATTCTTACAATCAAAGAGTGTTCAATATTGTCAAATGCTTTTTTTTTTTTTGCATCAATTTAGATGATCATGTGTTCTTTTCACCCCCTTCCTTCATTCTGTCAGTGTGGTATAGTACACTGATCAATTTTCATATGTTGAACCATCCTGGCATTCCAGGAATAGGTCCCATTTGGTCATGGTGCATAATCTTTTTAACATGCTTTTAAATTCTGTTTGCTAATATTTTGTTGGGATTTTTTCCATCAATATGCATCAGGAATATTGGTCTGTAGTTTTCTTTCTTTCTTTCTTTCTTTCTTTCTTTCTTTCTTTCTTTCTTTCTTTTTTTTTTAGCATTCATTTTGTTTTTCCCATTTCACATATAAGTAAAATGATATGGCTTTTGTTTTTTCTTCTTTTCTTTTCTTTTTTTAAAAGATTTTATTTATTCATTTGACAGAGAGAGAGATCACAAGTAGGCAGAGAGGCAGACAGAGAGAGAGGAGGAGGAAGCAGGCCCCCTGCTGAGCAGAGAGCCCAATGCGGGCCTCCATCCTAGGACCCTGAGATCATGACCTGAGCTGAAGTCAGAGGCTTTAACCCACTGAGCCACCCAGGTGCCCGGTTTTTGTTTTTTCTGTCTGACTTATTTCACTTAGCATTGTGCCCTCTAGTTCCATCCACGTTACAAATGGCATGATCTTATTTGTTTTATGGCTGAATAATATTCTATTTCCTTTCTTTCTCTCTTACATCTTTTTAAAAAAGATGATTTTATTTATTTATTTGACAAAGAGAAACACAGCTAGAGAGGGAACACAAGCACAGGGAGTGAGAGAGAGGCAGGCTTTCTGCTGAGCAGGGAGCCCGATGTGGGGCTTAGTCTTGGGACTCCTGGAACATGACCTGAGCTGAAGGCAGACCCTCAACAACTGAGCCACCCAGGCGCCCCAACTCCTACATCTTCTTTATTCATTCATCTATCAATGGACACTTGAGTTGTTTCCACATCTTGGCTATTGTAGATAATGATGCCATAAACATAGGGGTGCATGTACTTTTTCAAATTAGTGTTTTTATTTTCTTTGGTTAAATTCCTAGTGGTGGAATTATTGGATAATATGAATTTCTATTTTAATTTTTTTGAGAAACATTCATACAGTTTTCCACAGTGTTGCACCAATTAACCTTCTCACCAACAGTGCGTAAGGGTTTCTCCACATTCTTGTCATCACTTGTTATTTTTCTTTTCTGGAGTGCCCTTTTTTCTGGGTTTGGTATCACAGTAATGCTTGCCTCAAAAATAAATTTAAAAGTATTCTGTCTTCATTTTTTTTTTAAAAGTTTGAAAAAATTGACATTAATTCATCTTTAAATGTCATATAGAATTCACCAGTGAGCCCATCTGTTCTGGACTTTTCTTTGTCAGGAGATTCTTTAAATTACTGATTCAGTGTCTTTGTTAGTTATAGCTCTGTTTGGATTTTTAATTTCTTCATATTTCAGCCATAATAGGTTCATGTTTCAAAGAATTTATCCCATTTCATCTATATTGTCTAATTCATTGGTATACAGTTGTTCATAGTATGCTATTATAATTCTTTATTTCTGTAAAACTTACTCTAATGTCCTCTTTAATTTTTGATATTAGTTATTTCATTCTTTTCTCTTTTTTTTTCTTAAGATAAAGTTTCACCAATTTCATTGATTTTTAAAAGAACTTATTCTTGGTTTTCTTTGATTTTCTCTGCTCTACTTTGTCTCTGCTCTAATATTTATTATTTTCTTCTTTCTGTTAAATTTAGATATAGGTTGTTCTTTTTCTAGTACCTTAAGATGTGAAGTTTAGGTTTTTTATTTGAATGATTTCCTCTTTTTTTAATGTGAGCATTTATAGCTGTAAATTTCTCTGTTGATAGTACTTTGACTACATACTATAAGTGGTGGCATGTTTTTGTTTGTTTTCATTTATCTCAGGATATATGCTAATTTCCCTTGTGATTTCTTCTTTGATACATTGTTTAAGCATGCGAATTTCTACATATTTATGGATATACTAGTGCTCTTCTTTTGATTTCTAGTTTCATTAGATTATGATTGGAAAAGATACTTGCTATGATTTCAATATTTGTACATTTCCTAAGACTTGTTTTGTACCCTAACATATATATCGTTTATCCTGGAGAGTGTTCAATGGACACTTGAGAAGAATAGATGTTCTGATATCTGTTGGGATTGTTCTGTATCTGTCTGTAAGGTCTGATTGGTCTGTTGTGTTGTTCAAATCCTCTGTTTCCCTAATGATGTACTTTGCTGCTCTATCCATTGTTGAAAGTGGGGTATTCAAGACTCCTACTATTAATTTAGAGCTGCCTATTTAGAAGCTCTGCTATTTTGTGCATATATATATTTATAAATATTTATATTTTTCTTGATGAGTTGACTCTTTTATCATTATATATATATTGACTTTTGTAACAATTTTTTAAACTCCATTTTTTTGGGGCACCTGGGTGGCTCAGTTGGTTAAGCAACTGCCTTCGGCTCAGGTCATGATCCCGGAGACCCAGGATCGAGTCCCGCATCGGGCTCCCTGCTCGGCGGGAAGCCTGCTTCTCCCTCTCTCACTCCCCCTGCTTGTGTTCCCTCTCTGGCTGTGTTTCTCTCTGTCAAATAAATAAAATCTTTAAAAAAAGAAAAAAAGAAAAAAAATAAACTCCATTTTTTCCCTAATATTATATACCCACACCCTGATCTCCTTTTGGCACGATTTACATGGAATATATTTCTCCATTCTTTCACTTTCAACCTATTCATGTCCTTAGATCTCAAGTAAATGTCTTTTAGACGAAATATAGTTGGATCATGATTTTCTAAATCTATTCCACAAGTCTATGTCATTTTATTACCTTGTTTAGTTTGTTTACATTCAAAGCAATTGCTAATAGGAAAGGACTCACTGTTTTCATTTTGTTAATTGTTACCTGTATGTCCTAAATATTTTTTTGTATTTTATTTTCTCCCATTATCTTCCTCTTCAGTTTTTTTTTTTTCATAGTGACACCTTTTGATTCCCTTCTCAATTCGTTTTATATACATTCTATAGATACTGTCATTGTGGCTACCATAGGGATCATATAAAATATCCTAAAGTCAGAGAAACCTAGTTTGCACTGATAACAACTTCAGTCACATAAAAACTTATCTCCTTTATCTACGCTTTCATCCACCACTTTATGTTATTGATATTTCAAATTACGTATTTATATATTATGTACCCATGAATATACATTAATAATTCTTTTAATGATTTTGTGTTTTAAATCCTATATTTGGTGGTTATCACCAAAAAAACAGTAATATAGATTTTATATTGGTCTATATATTTATCTTTACTACAACAAACCTTTATATATTTTTCTGGCTTTGAGTTCCATCTGTCATCTTTTTAGTTACTTAGAAGAATCTCTTTTACATTTTTTTGTAGGATAAGTATAGTGGTAATGAACTCCCTTAGCTTTTGTTTTGTATTGTACTAATTTATCTCTTATTTTTGAAGGGTAGTTTTGGCAGATATAGCATTCTTAGTTGAGTATTTTATTTATTATTTACTACCAAAATTGTATATATTTAAAGTGTACAATGTGAATTCTTGACTGTATACACTGTGGAATGATTACAAAGACTAATATATTCATCACCTCTTGTGGTTACTTTGTTGTTGGTGGTGGTGGTGATGTCGGTAAGAACACTTGAGATCAATTTTCTTAGCATGTTTGCTGGACAAAATACTTTTGGTTAGCAGTTTTTTCCTTCAGCACTTTGAAAATATTATCCCACTCTCTCTTAGCCTGCAAGGTCACTGCTAAGAAATCTGTTGATAGCCTTATGAGGGTTCCTTGCATGTGACAAACTTCTTTTCTCTTGTTGCTCCAAAATTCTCTCTCTGTCTTTGACTTTCAATAATTTGATTGTGATGAGTCCCAGTGAAGTCTTCTTTGGATTGGATCTGATTGGAGACTTTTGAACTTCACATACCTTGATATCCATAACTTTCTCCAGAATGAGGAAATTTATTCCATTATTTTTTAAAATAAACTTTCTGCCTCTTTCTCTCTTGCTTTACCTTCTGAAATTCCCATAATGCAAATATTGTTTTTTTAAATGGTGTCCTGTAAGTACCATAGGATATCTACATTCCTTTCCACTCTTTTTTCTCCTTTGACTCCATAAATTTGAATGAACTGTCTTCAGTGTCATTGATTCTTTCTTCTGCTTGATCAAATCTGTTCCTGAAACCATTGTATTTTTATTTTACGTCAACCATTGTATTCTTTAGCTCTAAATTTTCTGTTTGATTCTTATGTTTTCTATATCTTTGTTGAACTTCTTATTCTGCTCTTGTATTATTTTCCTAATTTTGTTAGTTTTTATAGAGACCAATTTTAATGTTTATCAGGCAATATGTGGATATCCTTTTTTTTCTTTCTTTCTTTTCTTTTTTTTTTTTTTTAGGGGTCAATTACTCAGTTCACTGTGTACTTTGATAACAACTTCAGTTGTTATTCCTAACTCTTCATGATCCTTGTAGTCTTTCACAGGTTTCGGTGCATTTCAAGAAGCAGCCACCTTTTTCAGACTTTGTGGACTAAATTTTTAGGGAAGGAAATAATTCTCCCTGCCTGGTGACAGGGAAGCACACAGTATGCTGTGGTCTTGGGTCTGGTAGTACAGGTCAAGGAGTGGCTCTGGGCTTGAGGGGCATAGTGTGTTATCAGGCCATGAAACTGCTGCCAACAACAATCACAAATGTATGATCACTGGTGGTAAGAGCTGTAGGGCATCTGTAGTGGCTGCATGGCCTGCTTAAGTCATCATGACTTCATGTCCAGTGGCAAGGGACAGGGGCAAGTGGTGAAGGTGGCCAGAACTGGTGTGCACATGCTTAGCTGCAGGAGGCACATGCAGGTGCCAACTGTAGATACATGCACACTTTTGTTTTGTTCTACCATGTCAAACATCCCTGAAAATATGACTTCAGCTAGATGTTAATCACCTATTTGGTACAGTTGTTAAACCAATTGTTGACCCAGTAATGTATTCTATAATCTAAATTCTATTTATATTCATGAGATATTGAGAGATGACTTTGCAAAAGGCCGTACTTAAGGTCAGTTGATTTTCTTTTGAATTTCATAAATCTAATAGTCCAGTGAATCTGTCCCAGTGTCAGGACTGGGGCCAGCACCAGGTACATGAGCAGTTACATTCTTTCCAGCTGTTAATATGCACTTGTGTGCCTTTAGTGGCTGGCCACAGGTGCATACACAGCAATGGTGATGAGTGAAGGGAGTTGGGTCTTCTGTAAAGTGGGTCTTCTATAGGGGATAGCTATGCACTTGCATGGTGGTACAGGTCAGTAACAGAAATTAGAGATGTCTCTGGCTGCCAAAGAAAATGCAGGGGCTTTGGCTGTTGATATGTTCTTACATGACGATAGGAACTCTCTGCAGGCATGCACTTGGCAGTGGAGGCTGGCGATAGGGGTTGGGGCTAGTGGTAAGCAGAATCATGGCTATGGGGCTAAGTGCTTATGCATGAAGTGGTGCAGGATTGTGACAGGGGCTGAAACCAGCATCAAATGCACGAGAATCTGTGAGTCCCTTGGTTATAGTCTTGTATTCATGACACTGCAGGGGCTAGCTGTGGATGTGTGCACAGCAGTTGTGGGTGAGCTGTGATAGGGGTTGGATCAGCAGCGTGGAGAGACAGGTGTTAGCTGCGAGTGTGAGCAACAGTGCAGACCAATGGCAGGACTCAGGACCGTATGTAGGTGCACAAATAACAGATGCTTGGGCTGTTGGTACGCACTCATTTTCCTGCAGGGGCTAGTTGCGGTACACGCATGGCTGTAGAGGCCTGAGATATACAAATGCAGAGGCACAGGCGCCAGCTGCATGGAGGCCTGTGACAGGAATCAGGGCGAGATATGGGTCAGTGAGTAGCTGTGAAGGCTTTGGAGGATGACGTCCAGGTGTATGGCTTCAGGGGTTACCTGCAGGCTGTGCACGACTGTGGGGCCAATGTGGGTGTCAAGTCCTGGAGTGCGCAGGTGCATGCTGCGAGTGTTACTCTTTGGTGTATCCACAACCATGACTACTGGTGATAGGACTCTGGGGGGGCATATAGCTAAAGGGTGCCTACCAGTTATGGGAGTTGGGGCCATATCCGAGTCCCCTAACGGCACTGGGGCATTGGGGCATTGGCTGTTGGCATATACCCATACAACTGTAGAGGCTAGCTGTGGGAATGTGCGCACTAGTGGGGGGTGATGACAGGGTCGGTCCTGACCTTGGGGCACTAGCAGCTGCAGGCCCTTGGGTTGTCATCATGCACTACGTGTCTGTGGGGCTAACTGCAGGCCTGCACATGGTGGTGGGGGTTGGCCATGGGGGTTTATCATGGCCTATCGCCATGCATCTGTGCATCCTCAGAGGCTAGGGCTGGCTGCTGGCACAGATCCTAGGCCCAGAGCATCCATAGTGGCCTTGGCTGTAATGGTTGCTGTGGGGAGAGGGCAGTAGGGAGGGACTCAGGCAGCTTATTTCTGGGAACATGAAAACATGTGGGACCTCAGCAGTGAAAGCTGCTGGGCGTCAGTGGTAGCTGTGCTGGCCATTGGTTTCCTCAGGGGAAAAATTTGTTGGGAGGATCTGCAAAGTAGTCTACTGGCATTCATGACAACGTCCTCAGTGATGAGAGCTGCAGGAGTCTGCAGCATCGGCAAGGGTTCTTAGGTCCTCATCAGCGAAGGCTTCTGGGTTCCTCCTCAGAGCAGGTCCCTGGGAGCTATGGCCACGCCTGTCACATGACCGAGACTGGTAACCCTCATCATCCTTCTTGTTTCTAGCTGTTTCTAGATGTCTCAGCAATTCTGGGCTCTGGATAAGGTGAAACTTCAGCACATCCTTTGTGAAGTGACCTCAAAACGTGGGAAACTGGTGGCTCCCCCTGTTCTGATTTTCCTGGCGAGGGGAACTCTTTCAGACCAAGGATTTCCTTCTTGGTGCTGAGCAGTGCCAGCTTTCAGGGTGGGATGATGCAGACAAAATAAAACTGTTTTCCCTATCCTTTATGTGGGGTTCTTCTCAGGTCTTTGACTGCACTGGTTTGCTGAAATTCTCAAGTGGAACCCTAAGCTATCCCGGAGTTATTTTTGTTCATGGAGAGCTGTCTGATTGGTGTTCTTTGTGTGGTGTCCTTCTCTGCCATCTTGGTGATGTTACTTCTCAGTACTTTTTTTTAAGTGGATAATTCAGTGGGTTTTTTAATGTTTTATTTTTATTAATTTTTGTTTTCTCCATGACCCAGACACCCTATCCCTCCTCCCACCCTCCAACAACCCCCAGTTTTTTTCCTGATATTGAGTCTTTATGGTTTGTCTCCCTCCCTGGTCCCATCTTGTTTCATTTTTTCCTGCCCTGCCCCTTTGACCCCTTGCCCTGACTCTCAAATTCTTCATATCAGAGAGATCATATGATAATGTCTTTCTCTTATTGACTTATTTTACTTGGCATAATACCCTCTAGTTCCATCTGAAATGACAGGACTTCATTCTTTTTGATGGTTACACAGTATTCCATTGTATATATACATACCACCCACATCTTATCCATTCATCTGTTGATGGGCATCTAGGTTCTTTCCATAGTCTGGTTATGTGGACATTGCTGCTATAAACATTCAGGTGCACATGCCCCTTTGGATCACTACATCTGTATCTTTAGGGCATATACCCAGTAGTGCAATTGCTGGGTCAGAGGGTAGCCCTATTTTCAACTTTTTGAGGAATCTCCATACTTTTCAGAGTGACTTCTCAGCATTTTGAATACACTATCTCCCTGACTTGAAGCCTGCAATGCTTCTGCTGAGAAATCCACCGATAATATATTGAAGATCCTTTTTATCTGATGAATCACTGTTCTCTTACTGATTTCAAGACTTTCTTTGCCTTTGACTTTCAACAGCTTGATTCTAGTGTGTCTCAGTGTGAACTTATTTGGGTTTATCTTATTTGGAGTTCATTAAGTTTCTTTTATTTATAGATCCACCCCCCCTCCAAGTTTTGTATCCTATCAGCCATTATTTCTTCCCTTAAGCTCTCTTCTCCCTCCTTTTTCTTTTCCTTTGGGACTCCCATAATGTTTATATTGGTCAGCTTGATAGTGTCTCATGTGCACCTCGTCGTCTTTTCTCTTCTTTTTTCTCTTCAGTCTTGGTCATTTTACATGACCTGCACTTATGCCCACTGTTTGTTTTTTCTACCTGTTCGAGTCTTCTGTTGAACCCCAATATTACATTTTTTTTTTCAATTCACTTAGTATTTTTCAGATACAGAATTTCTTTTTGATTTTCTTTAAAAAAATCATTTTTTCTCTTTGTTGATATTCTCATTTTTCTTATATATTTTGTTCAATTTGTTTTTTTTATTTTGCTTAGTTGTCTGTCCCTAGTCCATTTTAGCTCATTGACTATGCTTGAACATATTTAAGGCAGTTGTTTTAAAATCTGTGTCAAATAAAAATAAATCTGAAGTCACTGGGGTTGAGTTCTTGAGATGTACTTTTTTCTTCTAATTGACTTCCTGTTCGTTTGTATGACTTACGAACTTTTGTTGGAAATCAGGCATTAGAAAAAACGCCACCTCTCCCATTCTTTGAAGATTGACTCTGTTCAAGCTAATTAGCTCAGTGTGGAGATTTGGAAGCCTCTCAAAAGTTTTCCGAGGATGCATCTTCTTTGGGCCCTACGTATTTTTTCCAGTTTCCTGAATTCACAGCTGATATTAAATATCTTAATTTCATGGTGAGTCTCACCCCTGCTTCCTGTCAAGGCCTTATATTTCTAATGTATTCTTCTGTTTGTAATCTCTCCCTCTCTGACACAATGGTGCTGCAGACCCCCTGCAGCTCTCACACAACGTGACATCTGTCGCTGTTTTCAGCAGCCTCCAATCTGATATCCCATCTATGGCACCATTCCTGTCCACTCTCTGAGTAAGGCAACATACAAACAAGTCTCTCGGGCAGTCCCCAGACAAGCCAGAATGTCGTAGGTAAATGCCATCATTTTTCTTCTACTCTGTGGGAGGAATCAAAATTCCTCCCATCACATGGTGCTGTGCTGATGGGAAAGGGCAGGAAAACATGTTACAAAAGGCCCTGTTGACTTAAATGTAGCTTTTTCTTGGTTAGGAATTTACGTAGTTAATGCAACTTCTTAACTGGTTCTAAAATTTTCCCAAAGCTATTTTGTCCCAGATGTGGTTAGCTGTGTGGTGTTTCCACGGGAGGATGGAGGCCTGAAGCATCTTTGTCTGCCACCTTGTTGATGTCATTTGATGCGCAAAAGATCTCATTTATTTATTTAATTATTTATTTTTTATCTGACAGAGAGTACATGCACACAAGCAGGGGGAGGAGCAGGCAGAGAGAGAGGGAGAAGCAGGCCCCCACTGAGCAGGGAGCTTTATGTGGGGCTTGATCCCAGGACCCTGGCATCATGACCTGAGCTAAAGGCAGGCACTTAACCAAATGAGCCACCAGGTACCTCTTGATGCTAAGAAACTCTGTAGGTCGTTAAGTGAGAATGTCAATTTTCTGGTGCTGCTGTAATGAATTATTAGAAATATAATGGTTAGAAGTCTCACATAGGTCTCCCTGGGATAAAGTCAGGGTACTGGCAGAGCTGCATTCCTTTCTGGAGTCTCTAACAATGATTTACTTGACTATTCTAGTTTTTAGAGATGGCACACATTCCTGATTCATGGCTACCTTTGTCTTCTTCAAACCGACATGACTGCGTCTCTCTAATCATTTTCACATAGTTACATCTCCCCCTGATCCTAGCCTGTAAACCTTTGTTCTTAAGGAATATATTTATTAGGTTGGGCTCACCTGAATAACCCCTCTGAAGGACTTTAGACATAACCACATTAGCACATTCTCCAAGGTAAAATATTCACAGGTTTCAGTGATTGGGATATAAACATTTTTTGAGCTGTCATTATTCTGACTATCATAGTCAGTATGCTAAAAACTATTGTATAATGCTAAAAGAATAGAAATCAAATATCAAGCATCCAAATAAACAGTAGAGTGTTAAACATGCGATAAGAATGAACACACACACACGCACACACACACACACACACACACACACCTTAATTAACACAAAGAAAAAAAGGAATTAGAAAATTCAGGAAAAACAGAAAACTCAAAATAAAGTGACAGCTACACTGTTGGTGAGCGTAGTTAGTATAACATGTAGAGTTGCTGAATCACTGTTTTACACGTGAAACTAATGTAACATTATGAGTCAACTATACTTCAGTTAAGAAAATCTTTTATTTTCCTGGATAGGAAGGGAAAGTTTGAATTGTTTAAAATGTTCAAATAGTTTAATGTTCATGTTATAAAAATATTAAAGTTACTGAAATAAACTCAAAATGAGTATAAATAAATTTGAATAAATAATGTAGTGACACTGAAATCTCCATTCAGACTTGGAGACTGCCAGACTCAACAGAAAATCAAATGCCAGCTATATAGGGTTTGTGAAGGGTCCACGTAAAACCCACCAAGACACATAACATTACTAAGACTAAAGGCCACTCTTATAATGATAAAATAGTTAATTTTCTAAAATATATATCAATTCTAAACTTGTGTGGACTTATACAAAGCAACAGTTGACAGAACTACATAGAAAAAAAGGAACTAATTGATGAAAGAGTAGGGGATTTCAGTGCTTTCTCAGCAACTGAAAGATAAGGAAAAAAGCAATTAGTAGGGATTTAGGAGCTTTAAGCAGCCCAATAAACAAGCATGATATGACATATCTAAAATTTCACGTGCAAAATTATGGATTAGACATTATCTTTACACACAAGAACATTTTAGAAAATGATCAAACCCTAAGTCATGAATAAGACAATAAATATCAAGAAACTGGTATCATAAAAATAATTTTAGAGTATTTTATAATTCAATAAAATAAATATAGTTTCTATTTATTCAGAACTTAGGACACACATTTCTAAATAATTGAATATTCAAAGAAGGACTTATAATAGAAACTAAAATACTTTGGATGATATTGAAAGCACTGCTATACAAACTCACAGGTTGTTAACAATAGGATGCTTAAAGGGAAATACATATCAGAAAGTGTATTTATTGGAAAAGAAGAAATTCTGAAAAATAATGATGATTTAAACATCTGAATTATTAAAATAATAAGGGAAAGAATAAAATAAAAATGAAAGATGAAAAGTGAGAAATATAAGAAATAGTTCTTAAATAGAAACAAAGTGATAGAAAAAAAAGTGAATGGTGAAGCGGCACCTGTGTGGCCCAGTTGGTTAGTGTCTGCCTTTGGCTCAGGTCCTGGGACTGAGACCCACCTTGGACGTCCTGCTGGGGGGTATTCTCCTCCGTCTGACTCTCCCCTGCTTGTGCTTGCTCTCACTCATTCTCTCTCTAAAATAAATAAATGAAACTTAAAAAAGAAAAAAGAAAAGGAATCAATGGTGTTAAAAGCTGTGTCTTTTAAATTAAAATATCTTCTGACGGAGTAATCATTATAAAATCGAGGCATGAATACAAATAGAATTGAAACGTTTTTAAAAAGATAATAGTAGGAACAACTATACATCAGTAATTTTGAGAACTTAAACAATATCCTAGAAATACATAATTTAGCAACACCCACTTCACAATAAATAGAAAGACTGAATAGCATTATAGTCATTAAATAAATTGAGTGAGTGGTTATATACCTGCCTACTTAAGAAAAGATTAATAAAAGATTCCTGTTAAGTAAAGATTAGGTCTTAATAGTTTTGGGATTAAGTTTTATAAGACTGTCAATAAAAGATAACCCTAATTAAAAACTCTTCTGAAGATTAGATAAAGAGAAAATACTTCCAATACAATTTATAAAACTAAAACTCTTTGATACCAAAATAAGACAAAGAGAATGAGAACAGAAAATTTCAGGCCAAAATTACCACAAACATAACAGAAAAAGAAATGCTAAACAAAATATTGTCAAAATAAATCCAGAGTTTACTTAAAAAAAAAATACTCATGACCAAGTCGAGTTAATATTTGAAAACCCATTAATGCAATTCACTACATTAACAAATTGAAGTGGAAAAACAAAATGATTATCTCAATAGTTGTAAAAAATAAATATTTAATGGTATTTGTTCATATTCATGATAAAAATCATGTTAGAGATCTTATACTAAATTCTACTATAAATAACATATTTAGTAGTGAAAGAATAGATGTATTTATTTTAAAATCAGAATTTCTTTATAATACCACTTTGGAATTCTAAGGAATGCAATGAAAAATTAAAAAAAAGAAATAGAAGACATAAGTATGGGAAAAAGTGATATTAGGTTGTCATTATTTGTAAATGATATGACTACTTGCATAGAAAATGCAAATCATTTATATACATATGTTAGAAATAAAAAGAAATTTCTAGGGTGACTGAAAATAAAGTTAATATTTATCCACAAAAAGACTTATGCTATCAGCTAAGATGAAGCAAGAGAGATTGAATTTACTCACTTACCTTAAGCAACTAAAAAGAACAGACAAAATGTATGAACTTTTAAACATTGGACAACAGGTAGAATAAGACAATTATCTCTGAGAGAGAGAAGAAAGTAAGATAGTAGAATGAATCCTAGATTAGCCCAGCATTAGTGTTGAGAACACAGTGCAAGGAATAGCCCATCTGGACCCTGATGGCCTTCCTGAACTGAGGTGATGATCCTCATGATCATGTGTCTATTGGCCATTTGGGTGTTTTCTTTGCAGAAATGTCTATTCATGTCTTCTGCCCATTTATTTTTCTTAAATATTTTATTTTTTCAGTGTTCCAAGATTTATTGCTTATGCACCACACCCAGTGCTCCATGTAATACATGCCCTCCTTAATACCCACCACCAGGTTCACCCATCCCTTCCCCCCTTCCAAAACCCTTGGTTTATTTCTCAGAGTCTATAGTTTCTCATGCTTCAACTCCCTCTCTGATTTACCCCAGTTCACATTTCCTTTCTTTCTCTCTCTCTTTTTTAAAGATTTTATTTATTTATTTGACAGAGAGAAACACAGCCAGAGAGGGAACACAAGCAGGGGGAGTGAGAGAGGGAGAAGCAGGCTTCCCGCCGAGCAGGGAGCCCAATGTGGGACTCGATCCCGGGTCTCCAGGATCATGACCTGAGCCGAAGGCAGTCGCTTAACCAACTGAGCCTCCCAGGTGCCCCTATGTGCTTATTTCTGCAGCTCTAATGTTTTGCAGGTCTCATTAATTCACGATCTTGGTCTTGGCTGGATGTTCTTGCTGATCTTCTGGGAGAGAGGCCTGTTACAATAATTCTCAAATGTCTGTTCCTGAGGAGGCAGAATTGCTCTGCCCTTGCCAGGAGCCAGGCTAAGCAATCTGCTAGGATTCATGCTCTGTAGCTTTTGTTCCCTGAATGCTTTCCATACAGCTTTGGAGGATAAGATTGAAAAAGGTGGCCTCCCAGTATCTGGCCCAGAGGAGCCAAGAGGGGCACCCCACTCCTCAGTGCACACACAGAGCAAAGCAGTCAATCACACCTATCTCTCTGGTCTCCAGCCACACCGTGTGGTCACCCAGCCCATGACCAAGCTTTTCTATCTCTGGTGCATGGCCCTGTTTGGAGTCTCAAACCCAGCAGATTCCTGCAGCATGGTCCTATGCCACTCATCGCCGAGGGGGAAAGAGGGCATCCGCCCAGATATGCCACTTGTGGGGTCATTGCTCGAAGAGCAGTGGCCTGTGTGCGGTGGATTGTGGTTTAAGGTGACCCCGATCTGAGAGTCCACTCCGTGGTTCCATCTCTGCAGCCAGCTTCCCTGCTCAGATATCTGGGAGCTCTGCCACGCTCAGGCAACCTTGGTCTTTTTGTGACCCTGCGGGTCCTGGGACCCCCATGAGGGCTCCACCTCCTGCTTAGGTTCTGGAGTCACATCCCTCAGTGAAGCAGACTTCTAAAAGTTCCGATTTTGTGCTCAGCTGCTCTGCCACTTGCTGGGAGCCAGCCCCTCCCCTTGCGCTCTCTCTTCCTGTATATTGCCTTGAATTCACTTCTCCACACGTCCTACCTTCAAGAAAGTGGTTGATTTTCTGTTCCTAGAATTGCTGCTCTTCTTCTCTTTGGTCTCCTATTGAATTTGTATGTGTTAAGACTGGTTTGATAACTATCTAGCTGAACTCTTGGATCCTGACGGTATTTAGATCTCCTAACCATCTGCCATCTTGCTCCTCTCCCCTCGGGACTCAATATTGTTCAGATGTCAGTCATTCTCACATTCATCTATAGATTCAGAGCAGCGTCAGTAAAATCCTAGTATGTGTTTTTGTGAGAATGACTAACTAGTCCTAATGTTCATTTGGAAATTCAGAGGGTCTAGAAAAAAATCTTTGAAGGTAGCTTTTCTGAGATAATAAAAATGTTCTAAAATTGAAAAAAAAGAGAATGCCTTTGGAAGAGAGACTTGTTGTAAAGCTATAGTGATCAAGGCACTGTAATATTGTCATAAAGATAGACACAAATCAAAACAACAGAATAGAGTCCAGAAATAAACCCATTCACATACAGAAAATTGATTGCAGCAAAGTACAAAGGTAATTCAGTGGAGAAACACTGATTTTTTTAAAGAAAATTTCAGTATTCAATGCAAAACAATAAGCTTTGATTAATCCTATGTACAACATGCAAAAATTAACTCAAAATTAATAATAAACAAAAACAAAGGCTAACCTATTTGACAAGAAAACATGGGGGAAAATCCTCTGTGACCTTATATTGAACAACACTTGCTTATATAGACACTGTATGCACTATCCATGAAAGGATGAATGGGTAAATTGAAGTTCATCAAAATGAAAGACTTCTGCTCATCAGAAGACATTGTTAGAAAATAGAAAGTAAAGATATAGACTGGGGAAATATGTAAATACTCAAAAATCAGTAATGAGAAAACAAACAACAAAACTTTAAAAATTGACAAAATATTTGAACAAACATTTTGCCAACAAAAATATGGGTGACATACAGACACAAAAAATTATCAGACATTAGGGAAATGCCAAGTAAAACCACCTATGATATTTCTTACAATGTGAACATTGATGTCTGTCTGAAGGCTTCTAGCTTCCATGAGAATCATGGGCAATTTCAATCAATTTCAGCGTTGTTGTTGGTGGTGGTTGACCATCATTTACCACTCCTCTGTTCCTGTCCCAAAACAGACAGCTTCATTCTTGGAGTAGCTTGCAAGTGACTTGTTGAAGCCAGCATCGGCAATAAGTATCTTGCTCCTCAAATATCAAGGATCTGTGTTCTCATCACTGATTTCTGCTTCTGACTGTAGAGGTAGAGGCAGAAAGGTAGGCTGCCACTGTTGCAATCCTGGCATCATTGTTGCAATCCTTAAGGAACTGGATCCTTGTTCTTTTCCATTTACTTTCCCATTTCTTCTGTTTAAGAATCAGACATTTAAAGAGTGCAATATTTAAAAGTAACTGCATAAATAGTGGAATTTAAAGTCTGTCTAGTAAGAAGCACATGCTCACAAAATACTGAATGAAATTTCAAATTTACACATTTGGCTGATCTTTGGCATAGAGACCTACTACAACAGTTAAAAAAAAAGAGTATCCCCCACCAGAAAATCCTGAGGAAAAGAGAGTATCTTGATTTTTAGGGATACCATATTCTAAGACTCAAATATTCAGTTTTCAACAAAAATCACAAGACATACAAAGAAACAGGAACTTGTGACCCATTCAAAGGAATAAAAAAAGAATAAGTCAACAGAAAAATAATTGAAAAAAAAACATGTGGCAGTCCTACTAGAAAACAAAAAAACGTTTAACAATCTGTCTTTAAAGATGCTCTAGAGCTAACAGAAGATATGAACAAAGTCAAAACAGCAATGAATGAAGAAAATAGAAATATCAATAAAGAAATAGACAACACAAAAAAGAACCAAAATTAAATTCTTGCCCTGAAGAGTACAATTAAAGTAAAAAATGTATAAGAGGTATTGAAAAACAGTTCTGAACAGACAGAAGAGAATAGTGTTGAAGACCGAATGATTTAGAAAGAAAGAAGCTTGAAGAAAAGTCAACAGAACTTAAGAGACCTATGGGGCACCATCAAGTGGGACAACATATGCACTGTAATTGTGAGAGTTCCAAAGGAGAAAAAAGAAAAGGTCAGAGATATTATCTGAAGAAGTAATAGCCAAAAAGAAATTCCAAATATGATGAAAGACATGACTATATACCTCTAAGAATTTCATGAATTCCAAAGTAGAGTAAACTTAGAGACCTACATTAGGACAAATAAAGAATCTTGAAAGCAGCAATAAAATGTAACTAGTCATGTGGAAACCATTCTTAATAAGATCATCAACATATTTCTCATCAGAAACTTTGGAGGTCCAAAGACAGTGGGTTGATATATTCAAAGTGCTGAAGCAAAAAACATCAACAAAGAATCCTATATTCTGCATAACTGTCCTTTAAAAATGAAGGAGTGCTAACACATTCCCATATGAAAACAGAGAGAGTCTGTTATCACTACACTTGTACTGGAATAGATGTTAATCAGTCTTCAGTTTGCAGTCACAGGACATGGACAGTAACTCAAAGCTGTATGAAAAAGAATCAAGATATCTGGTAAAGGTAAATACATGAGCAATCATAGAATCTAGTATTATTGTAATTTTAGCTTATAATTCTACCTTTTGTTTTCTCCATGATAAAAGGGACTGATGTATTAAAAACAATAATTAATCTATATTTTTGATACATAATGTATAAAGATGTGACTTTATAACATTAGTGACTGAGCAGGGGTGGTGAAGGAGCTCTATAGAAGTAAGATTTATCTACGCTATTATAGTTGAGTTAGTATAAATTCAAATTAGAGTGCTATAACTTTAGGATATTAAATATAATTTGCATGGTAATAACAAATAAAATATTATATGTTATACACATAAGGAAATGATAAAGAAATGGAAGTGTTTCACTACAAAAAATCACCTAAACACAGAAGATAATAATGCAGGGAATAAAAGATAAAATAAACGAGAAGACATATAGGAAAGAGAAAAATGGTGGAAGTAAGCCCCACATTATCAGTAATTACTTTAAATGTAAATAGGTTAAACACTTGGATCAAAAGATCTAGTAGAAAGAAAGAAAATAAGGCCCAGATAGATATATGCTGTGTAGAAGAGACTTATTTTATATCTAAGGAGAAAGGGTAGAGAAAGACATTTAATGTAAACAATAACCAAAAGAGAGTGATGTGACTAAACTAATATCAGACAAAATAAACTTCAAATTAAAAAAAAAAGTTTACGAGACAAAGAACATCATATATTCATAAAAGTTTCAATATAGCAGGAAGATATGACAATTATAAACATTTGCACACTCAATAGCAGACCATCAAATATTTGAAGGAAAAATGAACAGAATTCAAGGGAGAGACAGACAGTTCAACAATAGTTGTAGACTTCAGTACCCCACTGCCAATAATAAATAGGTCAATCAGACAGTAGATAAATAAGGAAACAGAAGATTTGAACAACGCAATGAACCAACCAAATCTATAAGAAATATACAGAATACTCTACCAAACCACAACAGAGTGCACTCTTCTTAGATACCCATGGGACAGTCTCTGGGATAGAGCATGTGGTAGTCCACGAAGTAATTGATAAACAAAATATGGTGTATATATATGCGATAGCATTTTATTAAATCTTAAGAAAGAACAGTTCTGATACATGCTAGACATGGATGGACCTTGAAGGTATTATACTAAGTGACACAAAAGTCAAAGACAAAAGGACAAATATTGTATAATTCTACTTCTATGAGATACCTAAAATAGTCACATTAATAGAGACAGAAAACAGAACAGGAAAATTGCATGCCTACAAAAAATTTAATTACAATATGGTTTAAAGATTTGACTTCAGGGGCGCCTGGGTGGCTCAGTTGGTTAAGCCACTGCCTTCAGCTCAGGTCATGATCCTGGGGTCCCGGGACTGAGTCCCACATCAGACTTCCAACTCTGCGAGGAATCTGCTTCTCCCCTTTCATGCTCTCTCTCACTCTCTCTCTCTCTCTCAAATATATAAAATCTTTAAAAAAAAGATTTGACTTCAAAAGCAACACTTGTGAAAAATTTACAAGAAAATCTGGGAAAAGTTGTTATGACTTTGAGGTAGGAAGGATTTTCTCCACAAGGCATTAAAGAAAAAAACCATAAAGAAGAAGACAGACATATTTAAACACTTTAAGAACAAAACATAAACTCTGTTCACTAAAATTTTATGTTCACCATAAAAAAATGAAAAGACAAGCCACAAATCTCTGTCAGAAGACACTTATAAAATATAAAACAAAGAATTAGAATCTAGAATATATTGAACCAATCATTTTAAAGATTTATTTATTTATGAGAGAGAGAGGAGGGGAGGAGCAGAGGGAGAGTGAGAGAGAGTCTTAAAGCAGACTCTGTGCTCAGCACAAGCCTGACATAAAACCCTAATTTTTAAAAAAGATTTTATTTATTTATTTGATTTAGAGAGAGCATGCACCAGCAGTGGGGTCAGCAGGCAGAGGGAGAGATAGAAGCATGCTCTCCACTGAGCAGTGAACCCAATGTGGGGCTCATTCCAGGACCCTGGATTGTGACCTGAGCAGGGATCACATGCTTGACCAACTGAGCCACTCAGGCGCCCCTAGACCCAATTATTTTAAAGAAAATCATAATAATACAATAAAATGGACAAAAAGACATGAGCAAAACAACATGAAAGATCAGGATATATATATATAAAAGGGCTCAGTCTTATTAGTAAGCAAGAGAATACAAATCAAAACAAAATATGGTCATATTCAGCACCTATGTAACACTGCCTTTGGAAAACAATTGACATTATCTTGGAAGGTTGAAGATATGTACATCAAGCAATTTTACACTTACTAGAAAACTTTTCTTCTGCTGAAAATCTGATGCATTTGCATTAGGTGACATGCAAAAAAATGGTTACTAGCAGAATGTTTTCGGATAGCAAAAATCTGGCAATGATACAAGTGTCCCTGGTATGCTCATACAGTAAACTACTGCACAGCAGAGAAGATGAATGGACCCCAGCTACGTGCATTAGTGGATGAAACGCAAATACTCGCTGCTGGCTGGCAAGGGCAAGTCACAGAGAAACGGACCATTTATAGAAAATTCTTAAGTGCTTAATACTTCATAATATGTTACTTAGGGAAACTTACGTATGTTTCCCAACTTCAATGAAAGTAAAGGGAATCATAAACACAAACTTTAGGAAAGGGATAGGTATATGATTAGAACAAAATATCAAAGGAGCTGGGTGGGAATTAATACAATAATTTTAGTTCTGATAACAAGCTTATTATGTTCTTTTAATATAGGAAATATTTCATAATAGTAATAATAATCATTATTATTATAAGTGTCTAGCTCAAGGTACGAACTTCTGGCCATAGCAGAGACAATGTTGATTCCTTGAGCACATACTGCATTGCAGACACTCTGTCAACCTCTACGTTTTAGGGGTAGGAGATGAGTCAGCTGACTTTTTAATGGCACTAGGATCTTCTTTTGCTGATGGGTAGATACTTAGGTCAGACTCAGCAGACGTCCTAGAGTTGGAGCCATTGCGATGACTAGCCCTTCCCGGGGCTCTCAGTAAGGAGCTCCTCCACCAGAAATGTTTTGTGCTAAACAGTCTTGAATATTTCCTTAGAAATTCTCTCTCTCTCTCTTTCTTTTTTTTTAAGATTTATTTATTTATTTGACAGAGAGAAAGAGAGAGAAAGATCACAAGTAGGCAGAGAGGCAAGAGGCAGGCAGAGAGAGAGGAGGAAGCAGGCTCCCTGCTGAGCAGAGAGCCCGATCTGGCCTTGATCCCAGGACCCTGAGATCATGACCTGAGCTGAAGGCAGAGGCCCAACCCCCTGAGCCACCCAGGCGCCCAGAAATTGTCTCTTTCTAGAACTAGTGTATCACTTGTTTGGGTCAGATAAATAAGAAACACGACCTGGTGAGGCCAGGGAGAGGACAAAGGTCTTTTTAAATCTCTGCACTTACATGTATTGACTTGGACACCTGAATGTGGACTGAGCTCATTCCCACTATTTATTTGGTATTGAGTCACACAGTCTTATTCCTGCATATTTAAGAAGAAAAAATTCATTCCTACGATTGTAATTGTTAAATGATAACACTATCCTTTCGCAACATTGTTAAAAACTTCAGTTTTCAACAACAGCTGTTTGCAGTGGATGGGTTAGATCGCAGTCGCTCCCGCTGAAAGGTGCGGTTGAGCAAGCTGAGGCAGGAACTCTGTCATTAAACACTTGCCCATTCTTGGAGAAAGTGCACAGTGAATGTTCTCGACTGAAGGTTAAGTTTCCATAATGTTTCTCAAGTTTTGGCTTATCTGCCTTCCTCTGGCTTATCCATACTAATATTTAAAGTATTATCTTGTTAAGCTCCAGTTAGAGATTTGGTTTTCTGTAGTTTCTAGATTTCCTAAAATAAGAGAAGTAGAGAAAAAGGGGAAGAACTGTGTTCAGAACCCTGGCTCAGAACCCCCACTGCAGACACCCAGTACTGATGCAGGCTACGGGTCCCCAGTGTGGACTCAGAAATGCTGATGATGAGCACAGAGAGCGCTGAGTGCGTTATACAGGCCAATCAGGCTATGAGTGTGCAAAAAGCAGGTGGGATCCTTTCCAGGAGGGGATTTATTAAATGCCTACAATGTCGCAGGACTGTGCTATGCTCTTTGCATGTTTTTTTTTTTTCCATTTAATTCTCTGGATTAAGATTTTTGTTCTCAATTTATAGATAAGAATACTGAAGCATAGTGAAATGAAGACGATTTCTTGATGCCCCAGTGTGAAAGACTGTGATTTTTCTATGAAACCACGTGGCACCAATTTAAAGTTGGTTGGTGTATCTTTTGGATTTGGTCAGTGGAGAACACACGGAAAATTCTGGTGTGAACATTTCTTTGTCAACAGTAGCATTTGGCTTATTTATTTATTTTTTTCTACTGTAGATAAGGTGCATAATCTTATTTTTTCATTTTATTTCCCTATAAATATACGTGACAGTAGATAAGATGTAGTGAGAGCAGAAAGGGGGAAAAACCTACCGTTTCCCGTCTTATCTTTGTTTTTCTGTGTTCTGTGTAAGCTGGCATCAGAAGCGGGCTCTGACAGTCTGTAACCCTGGACACAGTCCTCATGGGCTGGCTCACAGAGGCTAACTCAGGCTGTGAGGAGAGCGAGGGCAGACAGCACTGCCCATAAACTTCCTAGAAATCACAATAGGCACATATGTGCCCAATGCACTTGCTGCTTAGGAGTGTGGATGCTCTTGTGTAGGTCTTATAAGCAGTTTCATTGGTGATGTCTCTACAGGATCCTCATAAGCTCTGCCTTCGGTACAAACTAAGAATGAATCAGAAAAAAAGCGTGCTGGGCATTGGGAATCCCAAGAGAGAAGAGAAGAGGTTGTGCCGTGTGGTAGGTCTGTCCAGGAACTTTGGAAAATGCAGAGGAAGCTGTGGGGGGAAGGTGCTGGATGTTGAAGGGGGTTCATGGGGCCACATGAGCATGACAGAGGCATGAACTTGGGTGATAGGATTGAAAGGCAATGGTTTTTGTTTTAACATCATTTTTGTATACGATTCTACTTTTCTTCATACTTTTCTGTATTTCCAAAAGTAAAGTAATGAATATTCATTCATTTTATGATAAAAAAATGAAAAAAAGAGCATAACTGTTGTACAGAGGACAAAGCAAAATCCTTTAGCACATACACGATTGGTAACACAGCAATGTGAGTTTGCAGTCACAGCATTGAAACTGTGGGGCGGGAAGTCCTGAGGAGCGCTTACTGGGTCCTGCGAATGCCACAGGACCTCATTGTCAAAATGCAAATATAAAGTAGATGAGGCACCCTTGATAGCCCATTATCTTGGGAAATTTTAGGAACCAGACCCAATATTGGAAACTATGAAAACTTTTCTTAGCTCCAGTCTCTGTGCAGAAGGGAGGTCATAGCCAGTCTGGGCAAACCTGTATCCAGAGGAAGCTTTAACACAGACACTGAACACATGCTCTAAGAAAACCATGATGTGATTTAAAGGAAGATAAAAGGCAGGGGAAAGACCCTGTCAGGAGTCACTACATTTAGTGCCATTGAGACAGATGAGAATTTTTTTTTTTTTTTTTTAAGTTTACATGTTCCTAAGAATCCTGATTCAGTTTAGTGGATGGAAAAAACCCACTTGTCAATACTTAGCCGACATTGAATTTGTTTCCTTCCCTTCTCCGCTGTTCAAGTTCATGACGAGAGATGGCTCTCCCGTGAGGCACAGCACTGACCTCTCTGCCGCGGCCAGAGCACACAGACGTCTACTCCGTACCATCATTGCAGCATCATGTCCTTCCTGAGAATATTTCCAGGCTCAGGGTCCCCATAGCCTAAGCACTGCGTGACTGCTGCTTCGGGAAAGAGGAGGTGATGTCTCCCCCAGTGAGGATCGCACCTGTCTGGGGAGTGGAGATACCTGGGACTAGGCAGCCACGTGGTGACAACACGGAGTCCCCTCCCTTGAGCAGAAACTGCCCCTGTGTGTTCTCTCAGCATGGCTCTGCTCCTTCTCTGCCACCCCTCATGAGTGCCTCGGCACAGATGTCACACCCGCCTTCTGGCTTCTGACAAGCTGCTCTGTCCCTCAAACACCCTTCCCTCCCTGATCCCACCATTGGAAGACATTTTATTGTTCTTTCAAAGCTGAGCTTACGGGAGGCACCTCCCCCTGGCTCAGGTGCTCCTCCTGCCTGCTCACATAGGCCCTGTGCTCCCTATCTTAATTGTGGTTCCTCGTCTATTTGTTCCCTTTTTTTTTTTTTTAAGATTGTATTTATTTATTTGACAGAGAGAGGGATCACAAGTAGGCAGAGAGGCAGGCAGAGAGAGAGGAGGAAGCAGGCTCCCTGCTGAGCAGAGAGCCCGATGCGGACCTTGATTCCAGGACCCTGAGATCATGACCTGAGCTGAAGGCAGAGGCTTGAACCCCCTGAGTCACCCAGGCGCCCTATTTGTTCCCTTCCGCCATCCTCACCTCACGTCACTGTGGCCGTCTGTATCCGTATTGAATGGGTAGCTTCTGAGCCTTTGGATGTCAGAATCTTGTGCTGGTTCATATACCCCTGGATACTATTGTCAGGGCCCCTGAGCTTGGTGCACACGGTCTAGGTCACAGCCGGGCATGAACTTCTGGGATGTGCTCCCACCGGCATTGCCTTGGTCACAAATGCACCAGCAATCTCACACTATCCACACACGTAGCCAAAGGCTTGAACCATAGCTTCTTAGAGTCTTGGCAGGATGCCTTGGGGAACACAGAAGGAAGGAGGCCCATGAGTGGCTGCTTGGAGGTCATCTCCCACTCACATTCCTGCCCCCAGCAAGCTGCCATGGGACTTCTTATGGCCTCCCAGATTCTGATCCCCTACACCCTCAGAGTGTAGCTGCAGACTTAGCTTCAGCCCAATGGGCTTCTTAGTGGGGATCTCCATCCACGTTCAGCCCTCCACCCCTTCCATTACAGTGTGAGGGGAAGGACATGGAGACCTGGCACCGTCAGCCATGCTGCCTTGTGCTGTCCATTTCAGTAATAAACTGAATCTGAAAGCATTCTGCTGTATCTTCACCAGCTGGATGAACCAGGCCTTGGATCTCATTTGTGTGCTTGACAGGCCTTTGTCTATGGGGGAGTGGCCACCTCCTTTTATCAGTCAGATGGAAGCCGTTGCATAGGTGACTTCACGGAGAAGTGTGTTCTGGGGGAGCCCACTCCAGGCACATCCTCTATCCTAGGCTGTGATGCATAATGAGCTATTAAGTCCCAAACACAGACTTTCCCTAAGTTCCTGGGCACCTAGTATAGTGGGGAGGCCATGGGGACAGTAATCAAAGCCCCCTCCCTGCCAAGACAAGATAGAGGAGGAAGAGTCCTAACACCTTGTCAGAAGGTTGAAGCTGGGCTATTATGCATTGGTGGGCACTGTTCTGACCACTGATTTTTCCCCACATGAATTCAAGCCTTGAGAACATGTGGGAATACCTCAAGGTGGTCTCACATTTTAACTGTCAGGTAATGTTGGCATTAAAAAAATATTTTGTGTATTTATTTGACGAGAGAGAGAGCGCGAGCGAGAGCGGGCGCACAAGCAGGGGAACAGGAGCAGGAGAGGCAGGGAGCCCGGTGCGGGGTTTGATCCCAGGACCTTGGGATCATGACCTGAGCCAAAGGCAGTTGCTTGACCAGCTGAGTTACCTAGGTGCCCCAGGACTGTTGACCTTTACCACACTTCATATGGTACCTGTTGGTCCCCATGGAGGGAATTGGACCTTTGTAGATATGGAAGCATCTGATAGAAATTTAACATAGGTCTCTGGACATACCACTGTCATGGTGATGGGCAGCACACGGGATGGTGGTGTGACAGTGTTACAAGGCCAAGCAGCGACTGGCTGTTGGAGGTGGCCATGGGCTCCACTGTGGGCAGAGCCAGCACCGCGTCCCTGAGCACTGTGGATCAGCATGTGCAACCCAGGAGCTAGGGTTTTTTGATGTTGAAGCTGAGGGCAGTGATGATACGTTCAGACAGCTACTTTTCAGCAAGGAAAGAGGTAAGTCCATGGATATATTTATAAAATATTGATGCTTTGGTCCCTTGCCCAAACTTCTGAGTTAGTGGGCCTGTGATATAGTCTGAACATCTGAATTTTAGGGCCCTCCCTCTCCAGACGACTGCCCTGGCTGCCAAGGCTGAGGAACACCGTTTGGCCTCTATCAGTCTGCTGTCTCAGGTGTTTTGTTCTCTCGGGGGCCAGTTCTCTTTATCTTCCATCACTTCTAGCAAAATCTCGTTCATCTTTATGACCCACGTCCTCTGAGAAGTCTTCCTTCGACCACTCAGCCTGTTTGGTTGTTTTGTTGTGGATGAGGCTGGTGCAGGTTTATTATTACAGGGCAAGCAGTGTGTATTTGTTTTTCTTTTAAGTTTCATGACTAACATTAAGAAGAAATTCTTGCTTTCGTTTTACCAGTGAAGGTACTTAGGCTCCAAAAAAGTTGACTTAATGTTACTCAAGATCACAGAGTCAGATCTGAGGTTTGAGCCCAGATATGGCTGATCCCAGGGCTTTTTTTTTTCTTTTTACCAACATATTTTGCCTCTAAACTTTTATTAATATGGATAGTAACTAACATTTATTGCTAAGTACATAGCACTATGTTAGGTTCTATATGAGAAAGAAACCAAATATGCTATGAAATTTATGTGGAGAATTAGTTGGATAATCACACCCCAACACAAAGAATGTAGACCAGAGAAAAATGTAGCAGAATATTTGTAGTAACTTCTGGGTGACAGGGTTAGTGATTTTTTTTTTTTCTTCTCTGTTTTTCTGCTTTCAAAGCTTGTAATGTGAATGTCTACTATTTTTGTCTCAGAAACAATATAATTTGTTACAAAATATAATTAGTGATGAAACAGACATGTAATAATTAAATGGTTCAATGTGGCAGGATGCACTTATCACTGCCTGTGTTGTATCGTGTCAGTGCTTTCAGAAATCAAAGGTAGGGCTGTAGGACTGGAAAGTCTTACATTCGTGGAGGTGGCTGGGCTTTGAAGAGCTGATGGGCTCTTGGGAGGCAGAGGCAGTTGGTGAGGAGAGCAACTGTTCAAAACCCTGGGGAGGTGTGGACAGGTTGTTTTAGGTGAGTGACAGGAGGGCTCCTCTGCTTGTGATGGGTGTGAGAAGGGCCTTCACTCAGCATCCTGTAGTATCTGAATTTGTCATGTGTGTTCTTCTTCAGCTTGGGTGGTCTCCGGCTACTAGGAGCAGAAATGTGTCCAGTTTCCTCAGATGGAAAGGTTTATCCAAAGAATGGAAAGTAGGGACACAAAGATGCATAGGAAGGACCAGGCTTTAACCCACCATTTGAAACACTAGCTCTCGATTAATATTTCTGGCACTTTTGCTTACTTGTAATAATGTCTTTGTCAGCATTAGCATAGTCTTCTTTTGCATTTATGGGGAAGCCTCAATTACCACCTTTGCTCAAAATAAGCACATCTGTATTTTGGGAATGAATACTAAAATGTACCTTTAAAAAAGAAGATTTTATTTATTTATTTGACAGAGAGAGAGATCACAAGTAGGCAGAGAGGCAGGCAGAGAGAGAGGAGGAAGCAGGCTCCCTGCTGAGCAGAGAGCCTGATGTGGATTCCATCCGGGGCCCTGAGATCATGACCTGAGCTGAAAGCAGAGGCTGTAACCCACTGAGCCACCCAGGCGCCCTAAAATGTACCCTTTTTAACAAATGAAAACGAACTGAGTTGTGGAGAAACATATACCTTGTCCAAATTTGTATAATAATCAACACTTGAAATGTGTGACTGACTCCAGACTCCTTGCTTCCCTCATGATACCACTGAACCTCTCAAGAGAAACAGCCCTGAAGACAAACCCCTTAATTTCCTAGAATCTTGAGACAGGAAATTCCTTGTTTCTAACTCAGCCAGTTGTAGGGTTCACCTGTGGGTCCCTGAGCTCTTCTCAGTTGTCTGGTACCAGGCATAAATATCACCACTTCCCTCGGGTAGTATGAAAGAGAAGGGAGCAAAATATTGCCTCTTTCCTTTGATGAGAGATCCTAAGACTATCTCATCTGCCTTCTAATAGGCAATTTGGCTGTTGAGTCCTGCTCCTTTCTTCCTTATCTTGTTCTTTAACACTTGGATACTCTTCTTCAACCTGAGCGATCTCCTTGGACTTGATAATTTTCTGATTCTGATATCTTGAGCTTATCTTCTCCTTCCTACTTATATCAGACTCTTGTCCCTGGAGCTATTGGGGGTGGTGAGTGCTGATCAATTACTATGTGTGTTTCTGGATATCTTTGGAAAGATCTGGTTCACAGAGGAGCAAGGTTGGCAATGAGGGAATGGTGTTTTCTGCTAGTTTTGAGGTGACCATGGACATGGTTGGTAGGAAAGGGATGAGTTAGGGCTGGAGATGAAGGCACGTGGATTAATTATATGGTCATGCTCCAAGATTGTCCCAGAGCTTCTGGGTTTGGGATTAATTTACCATTAAACCTATCATTTCCTAACTACTGTTAGTTAGTGATATTCTGAGGAGATGGCGAAGGACAGGGTCAGTCTTCCTGTTCATGAGTGATTTGTAGATATTATTCTACTTTCATATTAATTCTAGCATTCCAGTAAGAAGTATCTGCAGTGCATGGCATAAGAGTAGAGATAATACATCAAAGGTGATGGGAGGGCCTAACAGAAATATTAGCTCAGAGTTCTTACTTCTGAAAGTAATTCTTCTGGGAGGGAAGATTTTCTAGGGGAATGACAGTTAAAATTCATACTGGGCATCATGAAGGTTATTCTGTAGCTGAATAATTACCTACTAAATGAACAAATTAATAAATAGGTGAATAAGGAGTTAAAGACCTAGAGGGAACATTGATTCAGTAGAGTGACTCAGTGGAAACAGGAAGAAGGAAAATATGTGGGGACTGTGTTCATAGCTATCATTGTTTTCATTATCATCATTATCACTACTAATATAACATATTCATAGTCCTTCATTGTCTTCCAAGGAGTTTTTTTGAGATGATGGAAATAGAATAACTTCGGATCCAGTAAGAAACTTACATGACCACTGTGAACCTCTGATTTCTTAATGGCTAAAAGAAACCATGTGTGCAGAAACTTGCCGAAGGCATGGCACGTATAAATGCTGAATAGATACTAAACTTTAGACTACACCTCCATCAGAAAGGATGAATATCCAACTTTTGTAGCAACATGGACTGGACTGGAAGAGATTATGCTGAGTGAAATAAGCCAAGAAGAGAAAGTGAAGTATCACATGGTTTCACTTACTTGCGGTGCATGAGGGGTAACCTGGAGGACAGTGGGAGAAGGAAAGGAAATGGGAACTAGGGTAATCTAGGGAGGGAAACGAAACAACAGAGACTTTGGACACAGAAACAAACTGAGGGACTTGGAGGGAGGGGGATGGAGGGATGGGAGAGCCTGGTGGTGGGTACTGGGGACACCTAAAGCGTGGAGCACTGGGTGTGGGGAATGGGGAATGAATCTTGGAACACTGGAAAACAAAATAAATTTAAAGTAAAAAAAAAATCTGCTTTTGTTTCCATTTCAGTATCCTTCCCCAGCAGGCCTTTTTTTTTTTTTTTTTTTTTTTTTTTTTAATAAATTTGCATTTGACCTTGACAAACATAGAACATCTCTGAAATCCTTGGTCAAATCTAGTAACTTTGGCTACGAGCCTTTTTAAAATCATTTTTTGGTAGAAATATTATCTTCAATCTCAATGCTATAGTTCAAACTGTTAGGGAAAAATTCAAAAACATCATCTGAAAAACAAAGGGTCTTATGTTTACAAAAATTCAGAGTTCTAATAAAGTGTTAAATTCATTTAAAAGGTCAGCATTAAAAACACACTCCATCCTCTTATAAGGAATTATAGTGAATAATGAGCAAAGGGATTTATTCAATTGAATTTGATTCCACTCATCAAGTATTCATTGAACTCTTTTTTTTTTTTCAAAGATGTTATTTGACAGAGAGAAACACAGCCAGAGAGGGAACACAAGCAGGGGGAGTGAGAGAGGGAGAAGCAGGCTTCCCGCCGAGCAGGGAGCCCGATGTGGGACTCGATCCCGGGTCTCCGGGATCATGACCTGAGCCAAAGGCAGTCGCCCAACCCACTCCCCCTGTTTGTGTTCCCTCTCTGGCTCTGTTTCTCTCTGTTAAATAAATAAATAAAATCTTTAAAAAAAAAGATCTTGGATGTCAGTCCTTTGCCTATAGTGTCATTTGTAAACATCTCCCATTCTGTGGGTTGCATCTTTGTTTTGTTGACTGCTTCCTTTGTTGTGCAGAAACTTTTTATTTTGACAAAGTCCCAAAAGTTTATTTTTGCTTTTGTCTCCTTTGCCTTTGGAGATGTGTCTTGAAAGAAGTTGCTGTGGCCGATGTCAAAGAGGTTACTGCCTATGTTCTCTTCCAGGATTTTAATGCATGCCTGTCTCACATTGAGGTCTTTCATCCATTTTGAGTTTATCTTTGTGTGTGGTATAAGAGAATGGCTGAGTTTCATTCTTCTACACATAGCTGTCTAATTTTTCCAGCACCATTTATTGAAGAGACTGTCTTTTCTCCACTGGATATTTTTTCTGGCTTTGTGGAAGATGATTTGACCATGGAGTTGAGGGTCCATATCTGGACTCTCTACTCTGTTCCATTGGTTGATGTGTCTGTTTTTTGTGTCAGTACCATATTGTCTTGGTGATCACAGCTTTGTAATATAGCTTGAAGTCATGCAATGTGATGCCCCAGCTTTGTTTCTCTTTTTCAAATTTTTTTAGCAATTCAGGGTCTTTTCTGGTTCCACACAAGTCTTAGGATTGTTTATTCCTGCACCTTGAAAAATGCAGCTGGTATTTTGATCAGGATGGCACTGAAAGGATAGATTGCTCTGGTCAGGAGAGATTTTTTTTAAAAAATATTTATTTATTTATTTGAGAGAGAGAGAGATCACAGATAGGCAGAGAGGCAGGCAGGGAGAGTAGGAATCAGGCTCCTTGCCGAGTGGAGAGCCCAAAGTGGGCCTTGATCCCAGGACCCTGAGATCATGACCTGAGCTGAAGGCAGAGGCTTAACCCACTGAGCCACCCAGGCGCCCTAGTGTTTGTCCATTTTTAAACAGTTTTGTTTGTTTTACTAAGTTTTGGGGTTCTTTATGTATTCTGGATGATAATCCCTTATCAGATATATGATTTGCAAACATTTTCTCCTATCCTGTGGGTTACTTTTTCTGTGTGTTAGTATCCTTCAATATACAAAGTTATTAATTTTGAGGAAATCAATGTATTGATTTTTTTCCTCTCAGTTGCTTGTGCTTATGGTATCATATTGTGCATATGGTATCAAGAAATCATTGTCAAATCCAATGTTACAAAACCTTCTATGTTTGCTTTTAAGATTTTCATAATTTTTAGCTCTCATATTTAGGTCTTTGTTACATTTTGACTGGCCTTCATTGTTTTGTATGTGAATATCCAGTTTTCTAAGCACCATTTGCTGAAAAAGACTTTCCTCATTGACTTATCTTGGACCCTCTATGGTTAAAGCTCTGTTGACTATGTAAGTGTGAGTTTATTTCTGGGCTAGTCTATTCCATTTGTCTGTCTTTATGCCAATACCGTGTTGTTTTGATTAATATAGCTTTGTAGTCAGTTTCAAAATCAGGAAGTGTGAGACTTTTATTATTGTTTTTCAAGATTGTTTTGGCTATTCAGGCTTCCTTGCATTTCCATATGAATTTCACAATGTTTTTTTTTTTTGTTTGTTTCTTCTAAAAATGTCTTTGTTCACTGTTGGTTAGAGTACAGATTCATGCAGGTACTGTGGAGTACAGTATGGAGGTTTCTTAAAAAATTAAAAATAGAATTATCATATGATTCAGTACTTCTACTACTGGCTATATACCCAAAGAAAATGAAAACACTAATTTGAAAAGATATATGCACTGCTATATTTATTACACCATTATTTACAATAACCAAAATATGGAAGCAGTCCATGTGTATCCATAAATGAATAGATGTGTATGTGTGTGTGTGTGTGTGTGTGTGTGTATGCAGTGGAATATTATCAGCCATCAAATGAATGAGAGTTTGCCATTCGCAACAACATGAAGCACCCAGAGGGTATGATACTAAGTGAAGTAAGTCAGAGGAAGACAAATGTTATATGATTTCACTCCTAGGTAGGATTTAAGAAACAAAGTAAATAAATAAACCAAGAAAACAAAAAACAAACAAACACACAAAAATAGACTTGGATACAAAGAACAAACTCATGGTGTCCAAAGGGGAGGTGGGTGGGAGGGTGGGTGAAATAGATCAGAGGGATCAGGAGTACTAAGTAACGTACAAAATTGTTGAATCATTATGCTCTACACTTGAAACATATAAAACTTAATACTGTATGTGAATTATATTTCAATAAAATGTCATTGAGATTTTCATAAGGATTGCATAATAGTAATATTAAATACTATTACTTTGAGTCACAGTGACATAATATTATATTATAATAAAATATTATAATCCATAAACATATGATGTCTTTCCACTCATATAAATAAGTGGAAAATAAAATAAATAAGTCTTTAATTTCTTTCAGCAATATTTTATAATACTCAACATACAAATCTTTCATGCTGGTTAAGTTTATTTCTAAATTTTATTTTTTAAAGATTTTATTTATTTGACAGAGAGAGAGATCACAAGTAGGCAGAGAGGCAGGCAGAGGAGGAAGCAGGCTCCCTGCCGAGCAGAGAGCCCAATGTGGCCCTCGATCCCAGGACCCTGAGATCATGACCTGAGCTGAAGGCAGAGGCTTAGCCCACTGAGCTACCCAGGCACCCTAAATTTTACTCTTTTTGAAGCTATTATAAATGGAATTTTCTTTTATTTTTTTTCTTTGTCCTTCTGTATTTTTTTTTAATAGAAAATGTGAGAGAATCTTAAGCAAGCTTCTCCATACCCAATGTGGGGCTTGATTTCACAACCCTGAGATCATAACCTCAGCTGAATTCAGGAGTCAGATATTTAACTGACTGAACCACTTAAATGCCTTAATGGAATTGTTTTCTTAATTTCCTTTTCAGATTATTGATTCTTAGTGTATAGAAACCCACTAATTTCAAATCTTGATCTTGTACCCCTAACTTTGCTAAATTCATTTATTAGTTCCTAAATTTTTTTCCTTAGGTATCTTTTGGTTTTTTACATACAAGACCATGTCTGTGTGAAAAGACATATTTTCTTTTTTTCTTTCCAGTTTGCATGCTTGTTTTTCTTTCTTTCTTTTTTCACCCTCTCTCTCATTTTTTTCCCTTTATCTCTTTCTTTCTTTTTCTTTTCTTTTCTTTTTTTTTTGGACTAATTTTTCTGGCTTGAACTTCCAACATCGCATTGGATAGAAGTGGCAAAAGTGGACATCTTTGTTTTGTTCATGATTTTAGGGGAAAGGAATTCAGTCTTTAATCACTAAGTATGATGTTAGTTGTGGTTTTTCATATATGGTCTTTAATTTTTTGTATAATATAAATTTTATTACTTCTATTACTTTTTTGCTATGTATTTTTATCATGAATGGTGTTAAATATTGTTAATTCCTTTCATGCATCAAGTGAGCTAATCATGTGTTCCCCCTTTATTCTATTAAATTTTTTATTATATCAGTTGATTTTCATATATTGAATTATCCTTAAATAAATTGCCTTTGGCCATAATATAAAATCTTTTAATATTCTCCAAATACTTTAACATTTTTAGCCATTACAATAAATGTGCAGTGGTATCACATTGTATTTTTAATTTGTATTTTCTTAATAACTTCTTAGGTAAGCATGTTTTCTCATGCTTATTTGTCACCTTTTATGTTAACATTTTGTTCATTTAAACATTGAGATTTTGTCTTTTTATTGTTGAGTACTAAGTGTTTATATTTTCTGGATACATGTTTTTTCTCAGTTATATACTTTAAACATATGTGCCTGAGTCTTTAACTTGTCTTCATTTTCTTAATAGTATATTTAGGAGAGCTTGCAAGAGATTTTAATTTTGATAACTTAACAGTTTATCAGTTTGTGATTTTATGGAATATTCTTTTGATAACATATCTAAAAAACAGGACTTGAAGCACCTGGGGGACTCAATTAAGCATCTGACTCTTGATTTCAACTCAGATTATGATTTGTGCTGGGCTTGGAGTCTGCTTTGGATTCTCTCTCCCTCTGCCTTCTGCACCACCCCCAATTCACACACTCTCTCTCTCTCTCTCTCTCTCTCTCTTTCTTTTTTATCCTTAAAACAAGAACAAAAACAAAAACAAGAAAACACACCTGTAGTTATGGAATGAGAAAGTCAAGGAAACAAAAAATGGCATAAGAAATACAGTCAATGATACTGTGATAGCAATACAATGGGACAAATTGTAGCTATGTTTGTGGTGAACACAGCGTAAGTATAAATTTCTCAAATCACTAAATCGTACACCTGAAACTAATGTAATGTCGTATGCCAACTATATTCATATTGAAAAGTTAAAATATATATAAATAGGAAAAATAATTCAAAATAAAATAAAAATTGAAAACATACATGCTGAGGGGTATCTGAGTGGCTCAGTCAGTTGAGTGCCCAACTCCTGGTTTTGCTCAGGTCATGATCTCAGGGTCCTGGGCTCAACCAGGTTGGGTTCCATGCTTAGTGTACAGTCTGCTTCTTTTCCTCCCCCTTTGCCCTTTCCCCCACACACTCCCTCTCTCAAATAACAAATAAATCTTTAAAAAAACCCATAATTGCTTAATGTAAATTCACAAATATTTTTCTTTGATGTGCACTTATAGATGCTTTAGTTTCAGGTTTTATTTTATTATTATTATTTTTCTTATATCAATTTTTTATCAAGATGTAACTAAAATGCAACATTATATTAGTTCCAGGTTGGATCGATATTTCTCTTTGAGTTAGTTTTTGTATATAGCAAATGCCATGGATCAAAGTATTTTATTTATTTTATTTTGTTTTATTTATTATTATTTTGCATATGGATGATCAATTTTTCCAACATTATTTGTTGAAAAGTATATCCTTTCTTCTACTAAATTGCTTTTGCACTTTTGTCAAACGTAAGTTGTCCATATATGTGTGGATATATTTCTGCATTATGTTATTTTTCCATTGATCTACTTGTGTATTTATATGTCAATTATAATCAAAGTAGTATACTATTGGCCTAATTTGTAGTGTTGGCACCTCTCTCATTTCTGATATTAATAATTTGTTTTCTCCCTCTCTTTTTCAGTCTGGATTGGCTTGCCAATGTCATTGATCTCAGTAAACTAGCTTTTGGTTTCATTGATTTTTCTCCATTTTAAAAAATCTCTTTATTTCATTGTTCTTATCTGATACTTAACATTTACTTCCTTCTGCTTCCTTTGTGTGTGATTTCCTTTTCTATTTCTAATTTTAAAGTAAGCACTGACGTCATTGATTTGGAGCCTTTCCTGTTTTTGAATATCAGCATTTAGCACTATAAATTTCCCAGTAAATATTGCTTTAAAGGCATCCTGCAATTTTTATGTCGTGTTTTTATTTATATTTAGCTCACAACATAAATTTCCTTTTTGATTTCTTCTTTGGCACATAGGTTATTGAGAAATTTTGTTAAGCTTATAAATATTTGGACTTTTTTTCAGATTTCTTGATGTTATTGATATTAAATTTAGTTCCATTATGGTTAGAGAATACATTTTATATGACTTGAATCCTTTTAAATTTATTGAGGATTATTTATGATTCTGAAAATTGTCTTGATAGATTTATCCATACACACTTATAAAGAATATGTAGTCTGCTCTGGGTGGGTGGCATGTCTTTTGAATGTTGATTAGGTCATGTTGCTTGATAATGTTCTAGTGTACTATACATTTTTCCTTATCTAGTTTTTCTTTCAATCATAGAAAAAGGGGTATTAAAATATGTAACTCTAACGTAGGTTTTGTATTTCCCCTGGTCCTTCTGTCAGTTTTTTGTATTTTTAGATGCATACTTGTTTAAGATTATTATATACACAACTAACTGACTCTGTTATCACAATGAATTTACCTTTATTCCTGGTAGTATACTTTGCTACAAAATCTACTTGATGTAATATGAAAATAGCTACAACAGGTTTTTTTTTTCTTCATAGTGTCAATGTGGTATATCTTTTCTCTTACTTTTACTTTTAACCTACTGATCTCTTTATATTTAAAGTGTGTTTCTTACAGTCAACACATAGTTGATTCTTCCTTTATAACCCAGTCTGAGAATTTCCACTTTTTAGTTACATTATTTGGATGTTGGTAATAATATAATTAGTGATGGTTAGGTTTATGTCTGTTGTCTTGCTATATCTTTTTTATTTGTCCCATCTGTTCTTTTTTCCATTTTTCTTCTTTTTCTACTTTTTAAAATTAATTAAATGATGTTTTAAAACCCATTTTATTTCCTCTCTTGGTTTATTAACTGTAACTCTTTGTGGTAGTTTTATGGTTTACTTTCAAGTACAATAGTATAATAGACAAAATAATAGTATAATATAATAGTATATAATAATGTGTGCTATATTATGATAACAGCATAATCATTCTGTAATAATATGATACTATAATAGGTGCATAATAGTATACATCTCTAACATACAACAGTCTACTTTCAATATTATACACTTCATGTAAATAGGAGAAATTATAGCTGTTACTCATCTCAACTTTCGTACTATTAACTCACACACTCTACTTATACATTTGTTATAAGCCCCAAATACATGTTATTATTTTTATTTATGCAGAAATTTTAATAAGAAATTTTATCTTTCCTCAGCAAACCATTTCTTTTATTTTCTATTTTTTTGACTTTAAATTTATTTTATTTTTTCAGTGTTCCAAGATTCTCTGCAAACCATTTCTTACTTTATGTCCATAACCCCATGTGTTATCATCTCTCTTCTTTTTTTTAAAGATTTTATTTATTTGACAGAGAGTAACACAGCCAGGGAGGGAACACAAGCAGGGGGAGTGAGAGAGGGAGAAGCAGGCTTCCCGCCGAGCAGGGAGCCCAATGTGGGACTCGATCCCGGGTCTCCGGGAGCCGAAGGCAGTTGCTCAACCAACTGAGCCACCCAGGCGCCCCTGTCATCTCCCTTCTGACTAAAGGATTTCCTTTAAGGTTCTGATATTGTAGGTGTACTTACAATGAAGTGTTTGAATTAGTCCTTATTTCCACTTTATTTTTTAGGAATATTCTTGCTCTGGGTATGAAATTGTTCCTTGATCGATTTTTCATTGGCACTTTGACTGCTGTTCCACGGACTATTTGCCCGCATTGTTTCCCATGAGAAGCCAACTGTTACCTTTATATTTGCTCCTACCGTTCATGTTGTGAGTGCTTTCACCTGTGCTGGCTGCTTTAATGATTTTTTAAAATTATTAGTGGCTTTGAATGATTTGATTGTGATGAGCCTTGGAGTGGTTTTTATTTCATATTTCTTGTTTTTGTTCAGTAAGTTTCTTGAATCTATGTATTGTTTGTTTGTTTGTTTATTTATTTATTTATTTATGTTTTAATTTATTTTATTTTTTCAGTGTTCCAAGATTCATTGTTTATGCCCCACACCCAGTGCTCCATGCAATTCATGTCCTTACTACCCACCACCAGGCTCACCCATCCCCCACCCCCTCCCTTCCAAAACCCTCAGTTTGTTTCTCAGAATCCAAAGTCTCTCGTGCTTCCTCTCCCGCTCTGATTCACCCCAATTCACATGTCCTTTCCTTCTCCCACAGTCCTCCATGTTACTGCTTATGCTCCGCCAGTAAGTGAAACCATAGGAGACTTGACATTCTCTGCTTGGCTCATTTCACTCAGCATAATCTCCTCCAGTCTCATCCATGTTGTTACAAAAGTTGGGTATTCATCCTTTCTGATGGAGGTGTAATATTCTATTATATATAGGACCATATCTTATTTGGAAAAATTTCAGCCATTTTTGTTTCTTTTTTTTTTTTCTGCCTTTTTCTTCAGGGTCTTTAAATAAATAAATATTAGATTTCTTGAAGTTGTCCCACATCTCACTAATGTTATTTTCAGTGTTCTCTGTGTGTTTCATTTTGGGTAGTTTCCATAAATCTTCAAGTTTAGTAATTTTTTGGACTATATTTAATCATCCTTTAGGGCTGTCCACTGTCTTTTTCCCCTCAAGCATTATAGTTTTAATCTCTAGTAATTCGTTTGTTCTTTTTCAGTATTTTCCCCATCACATTAGCCATTTTAATATATAGAGAAACAACTGTTTAAATATTCTTATCTGTTAATTTTAATAATTGTGTCAGTTCTGGCTTGGGTTCTTGATCAATTACTGTCCTCGTTAAGGATTATGTTTTCCTATTTCTTTGTATTCAGGTATTTTTTTTTAATAATAGACATTGTGAATTTTACCTTGTTGGCTTCCAGATAGTTTTTGAACCTATTTTTGAAAATTATTCTGGACAGAGTTATTTGGAAGCACTTTAGTCTTTTCTGGTCTTAATTCTAGAGCCTGTTAGGTGCATCAGGATCTCCTTCTATCACTTATTATTCACCACTACTTACGCAAAATACTCCTGAGTAGTCTAAGCAATGGTCCAAGAATCATGAACTTTTCCATTGTAGCTAGTGGGAATAAGCATTATTGGTAGCCATTTGTGAGTACTGAATATTTTCCTTTACTTTTCAGATGTTTTTCCCTACCTGAGTGCAGGTGTTGACCAGTATTTTCATGAATACTTGAACTGGACCCTTTGCATGTCCACGAGCTTCTCTCTATGAACACCCCTCTCTTTCACACACTATCACACAAACACCAGCTGCTTGTCTTTCTGAGCTCTTAGTTCTATCTTGTAAATTTAGGAAACCCATGAAGGTCTGCAAGTTCCCTTTCTCTGTGCTCCCACCCAGAAAGTCTTTCAAGCAATGAGTTGAGGGATTCATAGAGTATACCTAGTTTGTTACCATCTCTTGGGGATAACTATCTTTTATTGTCTGATGTTGAGTTAAAAAATGTTTAATATATCTTGTTTGTTCTTGTTTCAAGTGGGAAGCTAAATCATGTCCCTGTTACTCCATCTTTGGCAGATATGGATGTCATAATGGGTATGTCTGACAACATTTTTAGTTACAAAAACAGTGTTCTAATTATATACTTCCTGCATCCCAAGGAGTGAGCTTAAAGATTCACATTAATAAGTCATTTGATACCCAAGATTTCTCTGTAAGTTAGGCTTTAGCCCAACTATTACACATTAACTGTATGAAAATGGGCAAATTATTTCACCTTTATGAGTTCTGTTTTTAATCTACAAAGTGATAAAAAATAATAATAAGTGTTATTATTTCCACAAAATTATTGAGTGGACTGAATGAGATAATAAAAATTGAACATTTAGCTTGTCACTTGATGTGTAGAAAATATTCAATATGGGGAAATCAAAGCATACTGTTGTTTAGTAACTTGCCAAAGATCACTCAAGCTTTTAAATGTCAGAGCTTGGGTGAAAGGTGAAAGCCCAGTGGAAGCCTAGCACCATTTCATCCAGGAATGCTGTGGTGTCTCTATAGGCAAAACACAGGGTGACATTATGGAGGAAGGGATGCGACTTAACTGGCGACCCAGAAAAATGAAGATGTGGATTTAGCTGTGGGAGGTGTGTGTGGGGGAAGTAGGAGGGAGCAGAGGAAACAAGTTAGATAGACAATTCCCAGTATGCATACCTCCAGAACACTGGTTATTTAGTGAGCCTGAGCAAAGGATTCTGGTGCCACAGAACTTGATAGGCAGTGCGTTGTCTCTTAACCAGGTTTCATAGTACCTAACAGCAGAATAAAGGCTCTAATAAATCTGTAGTAAGGAGAACTTCTTAACTTTATATTTTTAGGGTGGCTTAGTTAATTAAGCATCTGCTTTCAGCTAAGGTCATGATCCCAGCGTCCTGGGATTGACCTCTTCATCAGGCTCCCTGCTTAACCGGGACTCTTCTCCTTCTTCCTTTGTGTGCTCATGCTCCCTTTCTCTCAAATAAATAAATAAATATTTAAAAATTACATTCATTTATTATTATTAATTGATTGATTAAAATAATTTTATAGATAAAATATACACATAATTAACATATACATTTTATGAAGTCAGAAGTAATAGCACACCCATGAAACTAGCATTACAATCTATGTCATAAACCTATCCACCACCACCAAAAGTTTCTTTCCATCCCCTTATTTACTATTATTGTAATTATTATTACTATAAGAACTCTAAGATCTACCCTTTTAGTAAATTTTTAAATATACAATATTATATTGTTAACTATAGACATTATATGGTGTAGTAGGTTTTTAGGTCTTATTTATCTTGTGTACCTGAAACTTTGTACCTTTTGGCTAATACAGCCTCATTTTCCCTCTCTTTGACTACTGCCAACCACCATGCCACATTCTGTTCCCGTAGGTTTGACTATTTTAGGCTCATCATGTAAATAGTATCACATAGAATTTGTCCTTTTGTATCTGGTTTATTTCACTTAGTGTAACATCCTCCAGGTTCACTCGTTTACAAATTGACAAGAGTTCCTTCTTTATAAAGGTTGAATAATATTCCTTTGTATGTATTTACCACGTTTTCTTTATCTAGTCATCTTCTGATGGACGTTTAGGTTGCTTCCATGTCTTGGCTATTGGAAATAATGCTGCAATAATATGGACATGCAAATATCCTTCAAGATTCTGATTTCAAATCCTTTGGATGTGTACCTACAAGGGGATTGCCAGATCAAGGGTCGTTCTGTTTTTAGTGTTCTAGAGGAAACTCCATACTGTTTTCCATAATGGTTGTACCAATATACAATCCCACTAACAGTGTACAAATTTTCACATTATTACTAACATTTATAACTTTTGTTTTTTTGAGAAAAGCCATTCTAACAGAAGTGAGGTGGTATCTCATGGTTTTGATTTGAATGATTAATAATGTTGAGCACCTTTTCATACATCTGTTAGGTATTGGTTCATCTTCTTTTGAAACATGTATATTCAGATTCTTTGCCTGTTTTCAAATTGTTTTTTTTTGTTGTTCATGCTATTGAGTTGTAAAGTTTCTTACATATTTTAGTTATTAACCCTTTATCAGATATATATGTATATATATATATATATATATATATGATCAGATATATAGAGATATTTTATCTCATTCCATAGGTTACCTTTTTATTTTGTGGATTGTTTCCTTTGCTGTGCAGAATCTTTTGGTTTGACATAATCCCACTCCTCTTTTTTTTTTTTTTTTTGCTTTTGTTGCTTGAGCTTTTTATGTCACATGTAAGAAATTATTACCACATCCTATTCCCAGAAGATTTTCCTTATGTTTTCTTCCAGAAGTTTTAATGTTTCACACATAATATGTAGGTCTTAATCCATTTTGAGCTGATTTTGTGTATGGTATGATATAAAGATCCAATTTAATTCATTTCATTCTTTTGCATGTGGGTACCCATTTTCCCAATGTCATTTATTGTCTATTCTTAGCAATCTTGTCAAATGTTAGTTGAACATATATGTGCAACTATTTCTGGGCCCTACTCTCTTCTATTGTGTATGTGTCTGTGTATGATTACTGTATTACACTGGCTTAATTACTGTAGCTTTATAATTTATTTAAAATTAGGAAGTGTGATGCCTTTAGCTCTGTTTTTCTTGCTCAAAATTGCTTTGGCTATTTGGGGTCCTTTGTGCTTCCATATACATTTTAAGATTATTTTTCTATTTGTCTTTTTAAATTCTTTATTTAAAATCAATTTATTAACATATACTGTATTATTAGTTTCAGGGATAGAGTTTAATGATCTATCACCTGCATTTAACACCCAGTGCTCATTGCATCAAGTGCTCTCCTCACTGCCCATCCCCTAATTATCCTCTCCCCACCCCTCTCTCCAGTGACCTCAGTTTGTTTCCTAGAGTTCAGCATCTCTTATGGTTTACTTCCCTCTATTTTCGGTTTATTTTTCCTTTCCTTCCCCTATGTTTATCAGTTTTCTTTCTTAAATTCCACATGTGAGTGAAATCATATTGTATTTGTCTTTCTCTGACTTATTTTGCTTACCATAATACCCTCTAGTTCCATCCATGTCATTGCAAATGGCAAGATTTCATTATTTTTGACAGATGAGTAATATTCCATTGTATATATCTAGTCTCTATATTTAATTAATATTAATGTTAATTAATATATATACATGTATTCTTTATATTTAATTAATATTAATATTAATTATTTCCATTCATCTGTTGATGGGCATCTGGTTTCTTTCCACATTTTGGCTATTGTGAACATTGTTGTGACAAAAGTTAGGGTGCATGTGCCCTTTCAAATCACTATGTTCGTATTCTTTGAATAAATACCTAGTAGTTCAATTGCTGGGTCATAGGGTATCTTTATTTTTAACTTTTCAAAGAACCTCCATACTGCTTTCCAGAGTGGCTATACCAGTTTGGATTCCCACCAGCAGTGAAAGAGAGTTCCCTCTTTTTGCAACCTCTCCAATATCTGTTGTTTCCTGAGTTGTTCATCTTATTTATTTATTTATTTATTTATTTATTTATTTAAGATTCTTTTTCTTGCTGTAGAAAAATAGCATTGGACTTTTGATATGTATTACATTGAATGTGTATACATCACTTTAGATAGTATGAACATTGTAACAATATTAATTTTTCTAATCCATAAACATAAGATGTCTTTCCATTTATTCATGTCTACTTTTATTCATTAATATACAAGTCTTTTATTTTCTTAGTTAACTTTACTCCTAAGTATTTTTTTAAAGTTTTTTCCAAGTATATTATTCTCTTTGGTATTATTATAAATGGATTTTTTTTCTTAAAAATTTACTTTTTGGATAATATGTTGGTAATGTATAGAAATGCAATTGATTTTTTGTATGTTGACTGTGTATCTTGCAACTTTGCTGAATTTGTTGTTGAAAGTGGTTAATTTTTTTAATATTAATATTCTATAAACTGCCCATTTTAAAATCTATCCTGAAGCTAAATTTTACATGGTTTAGTGATGATTTGATATGATATGATGAGGAAAAGTGAGAAATCTAGAGTATCTCTCATATTACTTCTTACATGTCTAAGAGTACAATAAGACTTTGACAATGAGAGAGAAATTACTACTACAAGAGAAAAAATACTACTAGAATATTACTACTGTAATATCTCCCATTTATTCCTTCTTTAACATTAGCAGCTTCTGTTTGAGGTCACCGGAGAAGTACGAAAGGACAATCAGCCTGATTCTCACCTGTTAATGATGGAAAAAAATGGAGAGTGAGAGAAGGATACAGGGGAGAAATAGTTAAAGAAATAGGAGGAGAAGCAGAAGATGATGGAGTTACACAAACAAATGGAAAAGATAATTTTAAGGAAAAGGAAACTACTAGTTGTGGCAGGCAGAATAATGGCATTCAAAAAGATGTCCACATCCTAATCTCTAAAACCTGCAAAAGTGTTACCTTACATGGTAAAAGGTATTTTGCAGATGTGATTAAATTAGGGACTTTGACATAAGGAGATAATGTCCTGAATTATTCAGGTAGATCCAGTGTAATCACAAGGGTCCTTAATCATTGGAGAGGCAGGCAGACGAGGAGGACAAAATGATGCAATGTGAGGAACATTGGAATATCTCACTCCCGTGTCGCTGGATTTGAAAATGAAAAAGGGTTATACACTATAGGATCAGATAGTCCCCAGACACTAAAAGAAATAAGGAAATTAATCATCAGAAATTAATTCTCTCATAGTACTTCCATAGGAAGCAGCTCTGGTGACACCTTGATTTTATCCCAGTGAGACCTATGGCAGACTTCAGATCCCCAGAACTGTGAGATAGTAAATTTATGTTGTTTTAAGCCACTAAGTTTTGGTCACTTGTTTCAGCAGCAATAGGTAATCAATACACTGGTGGTCTCCAATAAGAAAAAGACTGAAAAAACACTCCTTGCATTTAAACATTAAGAGGTAATTGGTGACTTTAATTAGAGGAGTGTCACTAAACTGTTGGGGAAAGAACCCAGATTTGGGGAAGGACATTGAAAATGGGGCAGTGGTTAGAAGAGGACTCCAGATCAAGGGGGAAGACTTTGCAAGATTGGAGATACCTCAGCAAATTAAAAGAGAAAAGTGAAATAGCTGCAATCATGCTGCTGGGGTCTCTGCTAGCCGTGGACTGCTCTGGGATGCCTGTCTTTACTCTGTGACTAGTTGGGACCTTCTCTGTGTTCTGGATTTACCCTTATCACTGCATTTCCTTCATTACTGTAGAATCAATGACCTGCTTGTTTCTGGCTTCCCCACTGGCCCGTGAATCTTGGAAGATGGGGCTGCACAGCAGTCACTGTTGTGATCTTCTGGCCCACACGATGCATGGCATGCTGCACAAGCTTTGTAATGTTGGAAACATCAGTAACTGAATGGAAAGGTGCCCATGATTTTGCCTCTTTTAACATCTTCCCGATCTTCTCTGACAGCCTTGACCTTGTCTGTTCTCCCAGCTTTGCTCATGTCTCTCTTGCTTAAAATCATTTTGGATAAAGCTCATGTGATAACTTCATGTAGGCAAAGACTTGTGTGTTGATGGTCAGGTTTCCACATGGGTGTGGTTGAGCGCATGCTCATCTCTGCAGCTAGCACTAGCTACCGTAGTTATCTTGGGCTCTGCACCCTGGGGTGGTGGAAAGAGTATTGGACCTGAGGCCAGCTGGACCCTCTCAGAACCCCAGCTCTGCCTTTGATCAGGAGCGTGGCCTGGGAAGGTTATATAACCACAAGAGACCTCCTCTTCCTCAGTAGATGGGATGCTTCAGTTGAGGTCAAGGGACTTTGGTAGAGTAGAAGTAATGCATGGAAGAGTACTCCAGGATTGCACCTGGCACACAGTAGGTACTTAATAAATTAGGGATTTCTGCTTTGTATGGATGGGATGTCCACTAATTTAAGACTTTGGAGGTCACAGAATTGTCACAGAATTGCCCTCAAATCCCTGCCACTTATGGTTTATGTAACCTTGATAATCTTAAGCGTTTCACTTAATCTCATTGTGACTCAGTTTCCTCAAAAACAAAACAAGTATAACAAAATATCCCTCATGGTATATGCGATCTGTGAATTTACTATGTAATTCTAGAGTAAAAGGAGCTCTGCACTATTGCAGAGAATCTGGCTCCTGATAATTCCTTTCTCCTTTCCTTTTCTGTGTTCTGTGACAGAGCCCAACAGACATTTTTGCTCTTTAGAGGCTCGTCATCGACACAGCTGACACGCACATGGAAGTCATTTCCTTGGTGCACACTGATATGGAAGCTGCCTCCTGGTTTATCCAGGACATGCTCAACCATGGCCTGCATGGCACAGATGTATTTGGGGTCTTACTGTGTTTAGCCAAGTTAATTGTTCATTAAGAGGAAGGGACATTCACAGAGCTGACCTGACATCCTGATAAAATACCAAATGACTTTCAGTGATTTACGGGCTCAGACACGACTCCTTGCTGGCTCATGTCAGAATGAGCTGGAGTGATAACACACTTATCTCTGGGTCTTGATGAATGACAGGGAAACCTTGTACCATAACGGCAACAAAGCCACCCTGTGGGAAGAGGACTGTAATAAAGTACGCTAGGAAGGCCAAATCAGCCTCCTTGTGGGAGGACAATTAATGGAATTAAAAGTTAGAATTTTAATTATCATACAAATTAGAAGGAAATTAATCAGCTCATATTTTATGACTTGTCTTGGTGTGGAGCACTGCCGGTTAGGTTTTATGGCAAATCTTTGATTAATTGAGACACAGCATGAAGGTATAAAATGCAGACTCAAACTGCATGTTAATATTCCCATTTCCTCTTGTGCTGCCCCAAGGTTAGAAAGTGGATAAAGGAGAGATGATATTTGAAGATGTACACCCATGTGTAAAGACATAGGCTTACATTATGGCTTTCCACAAACTTTTTTTTTTCCCATTTCATACTTTTTCAATGTGGACAAGAATCTTTTAGCCCACCTTCTCTTTTTCATGTGGAGTTTTCCAACTTCTGTTTTTTGCCAACCATCCTTTGTTTGGGAGACTTCTGAGTACAGCATCATCAGATTATGGGCATACCCCAGGACCGAGTGTTACTGCAGAGTCATCAGTCAGAAAGAACTCTACATGCATGTGTCCATCCTCCTAGACCATCTCAGGACAAAATTAAGATGGCAGCTGAAGGATGCTTTTCACAAAATCAGTTCATTGAATCAATGGCTCCATGTCTGTCAGGTTGGTCCCTCAAGTCAGATTGAAAGGCTTTAGAGACAGCAACAAACAGCTGACCAGATATGCCTGGGTAATAGCACACAATGAGACTTGTCACTCTGTTTTTCCATCCACAAAGAAGCTACAAGTTTTCAGGTGACTATTTTAGGGAAGGAGGTGGGGAGAATGTGGATGAGACGACAGTCTATATGAGGCCAAGAATGAGTCTTGGATTGAAGACATAACTGGCTGGATGTCTGATAAACATATCAGCAGTAATGTGTCTGTCCATGAGCACTGATATGGCCTGTACCCCTTACTTCATCCCCAAAGCTATCCCTTTTGCATTCTTCTCCATTTCTCTAAATAACATTTCAGTGCTTCTATATGCTCAAGAAAATTTGGAGTAATCTTGTCTTTCCACAGATCTTGTAGGGTCTACTACAAAAACATATGCAAGAAGCAACCACTTCTTACCCCTCCTTTCAGACACATCGCTCCCCCACTGCTGTCACCTGGGACACTTGGGTTACTGGGGTGACTTCCTGTCATGCCCGCGTCTTCTATCCTTGTATACTTTGGTTGATTCACAATAATCTACTAGAACAAACCTGTTAAAATATAGTCAAATTATGTCACCACACTGTTTAAAATCCTCTGAGGTCTGGGTCTCATTTAGGGTAAAAGTCAGTCTTCATGGTGATCTGCAAAGCAATGTGGTCTTGCCCTCTTGACCTCTCTGACTTCCTGACCCATGTCGTCCTCTACTCATTTCACCTGACTTTGTGCCATTTGTACTCACTGTGCTCTCCACTGGGATGCTCTTCCTTGTGGCAGCCTTGTAGTCCAGGCCTGTACTTCATTTCAGCCTCAGCTCAGATGCTTCCTTCCCGGGGAAGCCTTCTTAACCATTCTGTCCATCAGAGGAGTCTCCCTGCTTCATTCTCACTGCAGCCCATGGCACATGGGTGTCCCGGTAGACGGTCAACAGCTGGCTTGGGGTTGGGAGAATGGGGGCATTCAGTTTGTAGTATCTGTTGACTTCAATGAAGTGAATGCTTTACCGTGACCAATTTTAAGCCACTGGAGTAACAACAACTGCCTTGCAAAATTCTTAAAAATGCAACAATTGATTTTCATAAGGTTGTGCAGGCAGTTACAGGAGGGATACTCTGCCTATAGTCTTTTTTTCTGTTCCATTTTTTTCCTTAGTACCAATTCTTGACATATTATGTATTTTATTCATACATCGTATGTATACTAGCTATCACTCCCATTAGAATATACTGTTCATGAAGGCAGTGACTTTTTTAACTATTCATTGCTGTTTTCCCCAGTCTCTAGTATAGCATCTATCACATAGTAGGTGTTCAGTAAAATTTTGCTGAGTGACAGAATTAATGGAAGAATGAGTACCCAGTACTCATTAGCTGCTGATAAGTTTGGGTATACATAAATGAATAAAACATTCTTTGACTTCTGTATAGCAGTGAAGATAAGCCTCTGTAATATAATGAAATAGGGATTAAAATAGAGGTTGTTCCTGGTATGTATAAGAATACAGAACAATCATTGAAATGTATGTATAAGAATACAGAACAATCATTGAAATTAGACTCAAATATGAGTTGATTGATTCTGATATGAATGGGGTGTGATTCTATAAATATTAATAGTGTTTGACAAAGGGTCCCTGGAATGTCCAACTTCTAATATCCTTTCTCCTCATTAAATCCCAGATATATACTCAAGATACTCTGGTGCATTAGGAACTTGCTGAGTGCCTCTTAAGCCTCATAGCACATGCTAGCTGGACTGAAGCACACAGCTTATTAGGTAGAGGCCCACAATGTCCACTTTTACTGCCCAGCCAATACTGGAGTCAGACTTAATAAAGAGATCTTAATGCTCCAGAGTGATGTAAAGTGGGAGCAAGTTACGTGTGCCTGCCTGGGACTATCCTGTGGCCCTCCACTTGTGTGGTGTCATGTGTAGCAGGGATTTTAGGGAAGGTCACATCCACTCATGTGCCTTTTAAAACACAGTGATCTTATTTACTAGCGAATATGGTTGCAAGAGTCATGACTTCATTAGGTCAGTGTTTACTTCGTTTTGAAGAAATATGAGGAGGGCCTTCTCCTTCCCTTTATGGATCATTAGTGATTTAATGTGCAATTTATCACAGTGACAAATGTGTTTTGAAATATGGCAGGGAGAAAGAAAGGAACATTTTTTGGCAATGCTAAGTCACTTTGTTAGACACTATACACATACAGACCAAGAGTTGACAGAATTCCTGAAATCCTTTAACATATGCTCATGACCTATACAATAATTTAGAACAGAGCACAGGAATTCCTTGGGTGAGAGTTTCTTGCTGTTTATTCATCATGCTGTGTGCACCAATACCTTCTATTTATCCCTCTACATGCATTTTCCTCCTTTTCCCACCCTGCTTATTGTCCTGAGAAGTGACCTGCATGGACGGCAATCACAGGTCCCCCCTCTACCACACTTCCGGTTGAGTTGGACCAATGTGAAGCCCAAGGGGAAAACCAGAGGAGGAAGGAGAGAAAGTCGGGGCGTTCATTCTTCTGGCTGCCTCTTGCAGAGATACTGATGCACCTGCCTGCCCTGGGACAGAACTGCTGTAGGTGGCACACTCTACTAATGTAGAGAGGACCTGTGACTGCTTGATGGCGGCTTGTGCTGGAAGGTTTTGCAGGTCTTTCCTGAAGACAAGGATGGATGTGCCCTCCTTCGGAAGAGTATGACATTTGCTGTTTCCGAACGGTGAGCACCATGGGTAGGGGCCACCTCAAACCAGCTCTGAGGTATCTTGGTGGATGCAGGTTATGCCTTTGCAGAGTGTAAATATATGTGATGTCGGAACTTCGCGGGGGACATTTTATTTTGTTTTTCCGTATTTTCTCTTACTTTTTCTGCTTTACTCCTTCTAGACAGTTTTCTCTACATTTCCCAGGGGTTTGAGGAAACAGGGCTTGGGAACAATTTGTCTTGCAGTTACAATGAGGGTAAAGTCAGGAGGCTTAAGGCTCCACCTATGACAATGAGTGAGTCCTGGGTCATATCTTCTGAAAAAAAAAAAAAAACAAAAAACTTGCTTTTTAAAAACAAACAAACAAACAAAAACCCTTCCTTCTCCTTTATCAAGAAGATGTGCAGAAAAGCTCCCTTCCCCTTCCCCTTGAGGTAAGGGAGTTTCAAAAAGCAGAGGGCACACAGCATTCCAGAAGAATGATCTCATCTTGGTAATGATGATTTCTTTAGAAGATCCAGGAATACTTGGGTTAAAGGTATTTGGTATAGGTAAAAGTAACAATGAGATTAATGTCTTCATCTATACATTAGAAAATGTTTAAAAAATTCCATTCCAGTGTGACAAGATAGACACTCTTACTAGCGTGGAGTGGAACACATTTGGAAAGAATGCGATAACATGAACACAACCGAAAAGATAATTACATCTTTGCGTCTGCAATTTAACTCCTAAGAAATTATTGTCAGTAAAATCTAAAATGGTGGAAAAAAGCACTATGCATAAAGTCTAATTTACTCAATAAGTATTTATTGAGAGCTACCATGTAGTGTATATCTTTCTAAGTGTTGGGAATGCAGCAGTGAATGAAGAACAAAAAGTCCTGTGTGTGCAAGTATCCCTTCAAGTCAGGGATGGGTGTCATTTGATAAAAACAGAGACAGAAACAGAAACGACAACAACAAAAAAACCCCAAGGAATTAGAAGATAATATATCATTAAAATGTTCTTAAGGTTGTTTGTTTATGGCCAGAATGAAGTAAGTGCTCTGTATCTTATTTTTCACAGTGGTCACAGAAAAACACACTGGACAAAATAAAAAAGCATCTGTCTGAGAGCTCACGATAGCAGACAGACTGGGGGGGGGGGAGTGAAAGCTCCCAACATGAAAAACGACCAAAAAGGTGGCTGTGACTTTCCTGTCTCGTTTCGTTTGGTTTTCTTCTGTGTCCGTGTCATGACCCAGAACAGGTCGGAATGGGAAACTAGAGAGCAAGTGCAGCTGGAAAGATTGCAAGAGTGGACTGTTGCTCAAGACAGAGGGTGGGGAAAAGCCCCCATGAGCTGGGGAGTGGGGACAGAAGCACTAGCTTTTCTCTTTTCCCTGGTTTTCTTTTTTTTTCTTCTTTCCTGAGCCTGCCCTAAGACCTGTCCTGGTCACACTACCAGGGGGTTGGCATAGCAGCTAACAGCCCAAGAGGAAGGTCCTCTCCCTGGAAGGAGGGACTGGGAAAAGTGTTCCACAAGGAGAGTGTGGGGTATCCCAGGTGCATATTTTCTCTCTCTTTTACCACTTTGTTCCAAAGGCAGACACCAGAATGTAGAAGAGTACAAGTGCTTAAAACCCCGAAGGAACTCTGTGTTCCTGGACAGATAACAGGGTAAAGAAGCCCCCAAGGGTGGAGACTATAGGAAAAAGTTTGAGAGGGGGCATCGGGGAAGATGATCAATCTCTGAGTGAACTGCCCCTAAACTGAGTCTGTGCAGAACACACCCAGATAATCCAGCAAAGCTTCCAGAAGGGAAGTACCATAGAACTAAACCCTAGTCCCAATCTCAATCTTAATGGTGTGTGTGAGGGCTGACTCAAGCAGCACGGCAAAGGCTGAGAGAACTAAGCTTAGGTTGAGATCACCGCTCACAGAAGTTAGAATTCGCAACTCACATGCCGTTGGGTAGACAGCTGGTTTGAAAAGGAGAAAATCAGTGTTCTTCAGAGAATTTCAACATGACCCAGAGTTGAATAGCATGGTATTTAGTATTTTCAGAAAATATCACCAATTCTCAATGGAAAAATAGACTCAAATCTGGAAAATGTTAAGGTTGTTGCTCAAGAACCTAAAATAGAACTATCTTACTGCCCAGCGTGCTCTACTACGTATCTACCCCAAAGATACAAATGTAGTGACCTGAAGGGGCACCTGTGCCTCAATGTTTATAGTATCAGTGTTCAATAGTGAAACCGTGGAAAGAGCTGAGGAGACCATCGACAGATGAATGGATAAAGATGTGGTGAACACACACACACACACACACACACACACACACACAATGGAATATTACTCAGTGATCAGAAAGGTTGGATACTTACCATTTACATCTAATCTAATGTGGATGGAACTGGAGTGTATTATGTTGAGCAGAATAAGTCAATCAGAGAAAGACGATTATCACATGGCTTCATTCCTGGGTGGAATATAAGAAACAGGGCAGAGAACTATTGGGGAAAGGAGGGAAAACTGAATGGGAAGTCATCAAAAATGGAGAAAAACCATGAGAGATTCTTAACTCTAAAAAACAAACTGAGGGTTGCTGGAGAGGGGGGTGAGGGCAAGGGATAATTGGATGAGGGGCAATAAGAAGGGCGCTTGATGTGGTGAGCCCTGGGTGTTATATGCAACTGATGAACAAATTCAACCTCTGAAACTAATAAAAAATAACTTGAGAAAATTGAAATAAACATTCACTGTATGAAACTATGTATTTTTAGAGCTTTGAATTCAAACTAGTTCTAAAACTCCTAACAATAATATAATTTGTGGGGGAGTTAAAAGGTGGCAAGTGATGATAATGCTGAATTCTTTAAATTGGGAAGAAATTAAGGATACTGCTAAGGTATATGTATTTCATTTTCATGAGTTATATATAAAATGGTAGAGTTTATAACTAATAAAGAATAAGAGATAAGGTGAGGGAAAATAGCCAAATCAATATAAAGAGAATGAGAATCAAGAAAAAGAAAAAGGAAATATGAAACAGAATGTGTGAAAACATAAAATACTATGCAGAAAAGAGGACTCATTTAGATAATACCTTCACAGAGGATTTTTTGAGAAGAGGATATTTGAACTGGGATGAGATACAGACAAGGAGAAGGAGCCACCAGGAAGAATAACATTCCAAGACAAATAAAGGGTCTGAACTTGATGCCATAGTCAGGGCAGAGTTCTGGATCACAGAAGCTGAAGTAGGAAAGGTGTAGAGAGCCAGTCATGTAGGGACATCACAGAGGGATAGGGTTTTACTCCAAGTGCATAGGAAACATCCATGGGTATTAAACAGAAGTGTTATATGGTCTGATCTTATTTATTTATTTATTTATTTATTTATTTATTTATTTATTTATGTGTTTATTAATTATTTATTTGACAGACAGAAACACAGCCAGAGAGGAAACACAAGCAGGGGGAGTGAGAGAGGGAGAAGCAGGCTTCCTGCTGAGCAGGGAGCCCAATGTGGGACTCGATCCCGGGTCTCCGGGATCATGACCTGAGCCGAAGGTAGTCGCTCAACCAACTGAGCCACCCAGGCGCCCCTGATTTTGATTTTAAAATTGGCTTCTTTGTGATGATGAATTTTGTGGGGAATGAGTGGGGCCAGGGAGGCTACAGGAGCAGCCCCAGAAGTAACCATCATAACTGAAGGACGATGGATAAGGCCCTGTGCTTGGGGGAGAGAACCAGACAGAACTTTCACTGGATTGATGGCTGTGGATAAGGGATGAGACGAAATCAGGGGTAGGGTTTCATTATGCATGTGTTTGTGAGAGACTGTGAGGTGTGTGGAGGGCAAAGAGGAGGGAGGAGAAAGAGAAATGACAGAGTAGATGGCTCCATTAATGAAGTCAAGCTGTTTATTTGGGTTGGAGATCAGGGAGGTGGAAGACTATATATATAAACATGTAAGAGAAGAGAACAGATGTGGGTAAAAGCCACAGAAGAAAGTGAGGTCACCAGTGAGTGCGTAAAGGGAGAGAAGAGGCCTCAGGACAACTCTCTGGGATAGTAGAAAGGAGAAACCAGGAGAGTAGCCCAAGAAAGTGTTGTCATTGGTGTGAACAGAAATCAGAAGAGCATCGGGTTATGAGACAAAGGAAAGGGTATCTCCAGAGGAAAGGAGCTCTGATGTGGTTAATGCTGTTGGGAGATCACCTATGGCAAGACCTAGAGGAAAGTCCTTTGTTTGGCAATGTGGAGATCACTGGGGTCCTTGATAAGAGGAGGGACTCATTTGGTAGAAAGTGAATAGTGGGGAGGAAAACTAGCTAGAGCGGTAAGTAGAAAGTTTTTTTCTTTTTTTTTTTAAACATTTATTTATTTATTTATTTATTTATTTATTTATTTATTTTTATTGTGTTCTGTTAGTCACCATACGATATATCATTAGTTTTTGACGTAGTGTTCCAAGATTCATTGTTTACGTATAACACCCAGGGCTCCATGCAGTACGTGCCCTCCTTAATACCCATCACTGGGCTAACCCATCCCCCCACATCCCTCCCCTCTAAAACCCTCAGTTTGTTTCTCGGAGTCCACAGTCTCTTGTGGTTTTTCTCCCCCTCCAATTTTACCTCCTTCACTTTGCTTTCCTTCTCTTAATGTCCTCCATATTATTCCTTATGTTTTTAAATAAGTTCGGGAAGAACTGGGAAGGTAGAAGGTTCTGGCTATGTACCGTGCAAAAGATGACATCATGGGGACCTGAAGAAAGATTTGGTTTTCAGGTAAAAGAGATTTTGCTGTGTCTGCGGCATCAAGAACTCTTGATTACTTAGGAAGATTTTCTTTCTCCTGCTGATATGGCCAAGTAGTCATAAAGAGACCTGGTGTTTTATGGGTCACTTTTGCCCGTCCTCCCCATTGCCATTGCTACCTGGAAGTCAGTCTTGCCTAGGAGGGCAGCAAAGCTGTGTCTTGGTGGCTTGAGGAAGCAGCCTGGGGATCGTAGCGATTCTTCAGTCAATGTTTACCTTGTTCCTCTGCCCCTTGCTGCTGTAGATCTAGCCAATCAGAGGATACAGCCGGAGAAGAATATGGGCTCACAAGTACTTGGATAAAATAAAACCCTATTATACTTTACTTTTTAAAATAACCCTTTGAAGGAATAACTGGAATTCAAACAGCATCCTGCACATTAGGGAAGTTTCCATGATTATGTCTGTTGATAGTTGATGGCACAGTTTCCCTAATATAACAACAGCTATCTGTAGTTGAATGTGTTTTGTATGTCAGGCACAATTCTAACTGCTTTATATGCATTAACTCACATAATCATTACAGCAATTTTATAGCCCTACTTTAAAGAGGAGGAAACTGAGGCACAGTAAGATTAAGAAATTTTCCCGAGCTGTAGAGGTGGGATTTCGACTTGAGCCTGCTGCCAGATGCTGTATTCTGAATTCTTACAGGCACTGCTTCAGTTTTGCATTGCATATTTTTAGGAAACTCACTGGGGAAAACAATAAATGGTGCACCAATTCCACAATGAAGTGGGTTTATTCAACAGCAAGAGAGCTTTTGTATTCTGTGAAAACATGCAAGAGTTAGCTGTTTAGGAAGGTAGGGACCAAAGCAAAGAAAAACAGTTTACTGTTGTCAACATTTTCCATTCTTGACAGGGATTATTTAGGCATCTTGCAAACACATTACTTAGAAACACAAGCATGTGCGACATTATGTGTGTCATTTTCACATCACCTGATGTGATGCTGGCCACATATGGATATTCAGAAAAATACTTGTTATTTACGATGATGGGAATATCTCAGCCAGAGTTTGGCAAACTTTTTCTGGAAAGAGCCGCATAGTAAATACTTCAGGTTCTGTGGTCTATACAGTCTGTGTCATAACTACTCACTCTGCTATAGCTTGAAAACAGTCATGCGAAATATGTAAATGAAGAGGCTGTCTATGTTCCAGTAAGGATTTATATACAAAAAGAAGTTGAGACCAGATTTAGGCCTAGGCTATAATCTACTGTTGGCTAGTTCGGGTAAGTACACACACACCCATTCTATATGTATATGTGTATGTCTGCACATGTGTATGTAGACGGATGACAGATAGAGAGCTAATGTTAAAAATGACAAGTCACTGTAGTACCTGGAAACCTATTTTGCACTGAAAGAGCCTTACTCTCTGCCTCCATGTCATTTCTTCATCCCTCAGTGTGCACCCCCTTTCTCAGTCACTTAGAATATAGCAGAGGGTGTGGGAGCCTATAGTCTATGGATGTCACTGTTTCCTTCTCTTGTAAGGGGTTAACTTTGATTCTTGGTCCCAAATCAGAACAGCCAGACAAGGAATTCCCTTTGACCTCACTTGGGAAAAGTGTGGATCCTTCCTATGGAAGACATGAAGGAGGACCATAGAGAGCAGGGATGACCTGAGCAGAGATATCCATACTCAGAGCTTTTCCCTGGGGCTGATGTCAGTTCATCTGCTCCTAAGAAGCAAATATTTGACCCATTATGGAGACTCAAAGCTAGGTATTGCTGTGGTTCTTCTCCCCACCTGACGTCCTTTTTTCAGAAATGAGAGAAATTCATCAGTGACACAGTAGGAACACTGGTGTTGAGACCAGAACACACGCATCAGCAGAAAAAGAGTCTCTACATATTTGTCTTTAATTTATTTGGCTAGTTTTTTTTAACTGCTGTTGAAAATCTTTACATATGGTCTGAACTAAGTAAAGGTCTTATAGTGCCTCTCAACCAAATAAAAATTTTTGCCAAATTTAGCAAGATTTTCTTGAGTTATCTTTAACCATGGAATCAGGGTTTCTTTGTTTTTTGTTTTCTTGTTTTTAAGGAAACAACTTGTATGCTTACTTTTTACCCTCTAAACTTAGCAAGTAGGCATAATTGGCAGGGCTCAGACCTGGGTCTGGCCGGGTGTTTTGCCCGCGGCCCTTCTGCTGTCGTGGGGTCTCAGAAGACAGACCTGGAACAAAGAAGGCAGAACATTTCAGGGGGACCTTTCATCTGACTTTATTACTGCTGCCACCAGCATGGAGAAGAGAGACAGAACAGGGGGTGGGACACAAGAAGGGGGGGAGCAGAGAATAAATTATTCCTGAAGGTATCATTTATTGAGTACTTATGTGGCAGAAACTGAGATAAGTAGTTTCTATAAATGACCTCTTTTTTTAATGCCCTAATTCTCATGACAGTATCGTAGGTAGGTTTTATTACCCACATTTTAAAGAAGGGAAAGCAGAATTGGAGAGGTTAAATCTGTTTACTATGTCCCAGAGCTTTAACTGACAGAGCCGAAGTGGGAAACACCTGTTGACTACGCGGAGTATGCTTTTACCGCCACCGCAGCCCAGGTCCCTGTTTTGCTTAGTGCTATTCAACAGCTGGATGAACCCCCTTCTTTGTAAGCATTCAGGATAGCACAATCATCAGAGATAAGTAGCTTTGGTCTGTTTTATGGCACCAAGATCTCATAATTCTAATAGAGTATTCTAGGAGAACCCCGAAGAAATGGTATCTCATGGAACAGATTTTGATAGATTGGGCTCCCGCCTGACTTCAGCGAGGGGATTAGTTCTCAGCAAACCAAACCGAACCACCTTCTTGGTCAGTGGGTAGATTGAGGAGCTGTCAGTTCTGAGCAGGGGTCTGAAACGAAGAATTGGAAAAGGTTGGAGTAGGTTCTCTCCAGACCGATAGCACTGCCTATGATAGCACAGAGCCCTGGCATGCCCTCCCAGGGTTAAACACCAGCTACTGGTATCTTGAACAATCAGCCTTCTGTAATTTGGTGGGGCAGCCTTTCATTTCAAAATGATTTCCTACTTTTATTTTGCCCTCCTCAGCACAGTTGCCTGTTATTTCCATGTGTTAGGGCCTTGATCATGGTTAGCTGAGTCTGGACTAGCAGCCCACCCTCTGGGGCAGAGGTGGCACCTAGGATCCCCTGCAGGCCAAGCCCCTGAGCTACCACCAGTGAGGGGGAGGGCAGAGAGAGCTTTCCTTTCAAGGCCTTCCTAGATCTTTCTTTTGAAATGGTGCTGCCCAAGAGTAGACTGTTCCACCTTCCTAAAAAGGAGGTCCTGTTCTGAGTTCTTCCCAGGCCTTACCCGGGATCAGGAACGATTCTGTGGAGAGAAGTCTCTAAGTCCCTTCTGCTCTTTGTATAAGCTTGGCTGCTGCTTCTTTTTGACTCTGGCTGTGACTGGTGTTCTGGTATCAGCTGGTGGGGTATGAGTGGAGTCCTGGAGGGACCTGGCTATCTAGGAGGGATGTGGAAGCAGTGCCCCGAGCCGTACCCTGACTCAGGTGCCCTTGCTTTAGCTGTAGGACCGCCGGGCTCAGCCTCAGCCTCCTTGCTGCATTGTTGCCCCTGGGTTTCTCCAGAAGGTTCCTGTGATGAAAATACAACGTCAGACTTTATGGTCAATTTCCTCATTGAATTTGGTCCTCATTACAGTACCATAAGGCTGTTATGATTTCCAGAGTTGAATACAGGAGAAGTCTGTGAAGATAGATTCAGTGACGGGGTTTGAACCTGGTCCATGGACACTCACCAGCCTGCACTGGTCCCCTGTGATGGTGCCTCCCTGTGGGCATTACCAGTCTTTGGATAAGACAGAGCCCTCTGATTCTGGCTACAGTCAATACAGAGAGCAGTGAAATCACTGTAAGTGCCTTAGCCTACCAACTGTTTCCTCTCACTGAGGATTTTCTCATGTTCCGCCTTCTAAGAGGCCATGACTTCCAATCTGTAAAGAAAATCTGGTGGTGAAGGCCCTGCTTTGGGGCCCCAGGAAGCTGGTTGTACAGAAAGCCTGTCTGTTGTTTGTCATGTAGTTTCAGTCCTGAAGGAGGACCTCCACATGCCTGTTTCATAGAACACACACTGCAACACTTACTGGGTTTTTGTAATAAAATCTGACCTGCAAGCCCCCTGCCAATCAAAACAAATGCACAGCTCACTTCCCCCACCCTTGACTACCTGTATTTTATAACATTAAAAGTGGAATAAAGGAAAGAGAAATATGACAAACCCACAAGCTGCAAAATTAGGTTACAGACGCAGTTCCCAAGCAGTGATAGTTCAGCATCATCATGTTGTAAAGAAGCAGTTTCCCAGGAGGACGCCAGCTAATCAAGGATTGAAGAGTCGGAAGGGGAGGCAGGACACTGAAGTCAGGTTCACACATCAGGTCCAGTTTCAAGGAAAAAAGTTTGATTACATCTCCAAAAACCAAAGATTTGGAGACAAAAGCAAAGCTAGGAATTAACAGATAGGAGCTAGATAATAAAAAGCACATCAAGAATAAATGTAGTTGGCTTTGAGTCATTTACTATATAGTGTTGTTTTCCACGGTCTTTTGCAAGCCTTCAGCAGAATGGTACTCAACTTACAGGGGTGAGAAGAGAGAAGAAACGGTAGAGAGACTATAGGCTGTCTTTTATTAACAAAGATATTAACCAAAGTCCTTGATTGACTCAAATGAAACACAGAAGACCCTCAAGAGCACAGATCTTAACATCTGGAAGCGGTCTTGGTGATTTAAGAAGCATGATGCAGAGAAATCACTGGTTCACACCCCAGTTTCCTCTGGGATCACTGCATCAGAGAACAACAATCAACTCTCATGAAGGCAGCATGTTCTGAGGGCCATTGACTCCTTAGCACTAAGAGATTTTCATGGTACAGTTGTGATTATACTGAGCATGAAGTTCGCCACAGCGTCATGAAGTTCTGGGCTGGAAGAGATGGCCTCAGCTCACCGTCCAGAGCCTCTTTTGTCTGCAATCAACACAACAGGAGAACCGTGTTCAGAAGCTAAGACCTGATTAGTCAGGACTCCTTTCAGTTGTAAGGAAAAAAAACTTTCCTTGAACTTGCATAAGCAAAGTGGGGATATATTGACTCATTTTATTGAGAAGTCCACAGAAAGGTTTAGCTTCAGGTATGGCTCAATCCACGAATCCAAGATAATGCATCTTACTCTGAATTTCTCTGTTTCTTGGTCCTTTTATTCTGTGTTATTTTCATTCTTATTATGCAGGTGGACTCTTCCAAGTAGTGGATGAAGATAGCTGCTTGCTTCCCCAGAGTTTTTTCTCCAATATTCTAAGTTTCCCAGTCATGGCAAAAAAAAAAATTTTTTTTGTGAATGGTTTCAAGTGAGAACCCCCCCCCCACCACCACACACACAATCATTGTGTTCAAGAAAATGGAGTACACCTATGTTGGAACACAAGGAAGAGATGTTCCTCACTCAGTCTTTATGCTCAACTGGGGCCTTATTCAGTCATTTCTTTTATCAGTAAAACAGTGAATTTATACAGAATTGCAGTTGCCCATGTTCTTTGTACAGCCCCTGAAGGTCTGGAGGGAGGAATTATCTTTCCCCAGCCACCTAGACAACCATTTACCTGCCCTTTTGCTGTGACCAAAGAAGGCACCATGGGCAACTTAATTGTAATGTCATTAGTCACACTTTCTATGACAGTTTGTATCATCTGTCAATATCATCAGCACCTTCATGAAGAGGGAGAACTGAGTATGATATTGCTTAACCCAGGACATAAAGAGGCTTAATATCTATGATTTAAAAATGGTGTGTTTAAGGAGTTTGCAATCATATGCGTTAGCTACTCCAAGGAAAAACAAAAACATTTGGGTAGTTGGTTCCCATCAGAAAAAACACAAGCACATTGGCACAGAGTCCTGGGAAACCATTTTCATTTGAATCTCAACATTTTTTCACAGATGGTCTGTTAGCCTGATGCATTCATTAGAGGGTGATTTTACACAAGGGCCCCTATTGCACTGTGCCATTGCTTAAATGGTTTCTTCCCACTTTTTTTTAAATGTAAATAACCTCAAAAATAACCTGCCATAGAGCTAGCTCTGGTTTCCTTGTGTGAGTGTTCTCACATAAAGATGCATCTTTTTGCTAAGAATAAGCTACTTACTGCTTTACATTAAACTATGTATAGATTATTTATTACCTTTGTTAAAAAGCCAATTTACTTCTCAGTGTTGGTGATTGAATCTGCAGCCCTGCCATGCATCATCAGTCTGTGTCTTCAAGAAAAAACAAGAGATGATGTGCAAACTGAGGCTCCAAGGCACCTGCAAGAGTGGGCACACTCATAACTTATATTTTATGTCATCTCTCATTTCAATTGGCAAAATATGTCTATTTCTTCCTTTCTTCTATGTTAATCTCCCCCCTAATAAACAATCTTGTTGCATCCTTCGGCAGGGAGACTACATCTCGTAGATGCACCAATTTGCAATAGCTGTCCTCCAGAAAACTGGATCACAGAATAAATAACATAGATGCAATAAACAGCGACTGGAAGCCCTTTTATGGTGAGTCACTTTTATGGCGTGTGTGTGTGTGTGTGTGCGTGTGTGTGTGTGTGTTTGTGTATGTGTGTGTGTGTTTGTGTATATGTGTGTATATATGTTTGTGTGTGTGTGTGTGTGAGTGTGTGTGTGTGCGTGTGTGTGTTTGTGTTTGTGTATATGTGTGTATATATGTTTGTGTGTGTGTGCGTGTGAGTGTGTGTGTGTGCGTGTGTGTGTTTGTGTTTGTGTATATGTGTGTATATATGTTTGTGTGTATGTGTGTGTGTGCATGTGTGTGTATGCTATTTCTAACAAGACATTAACATGGCTAAGAGGGCTGTCAGCTGCTGTAAACCTTGTAATGGTTTGCTATTTGTCTTTGCTCCTGGAGAAACAGGAAAGCACATCCTACTGACAATTTTCATATGTTAAAAAAGACCTTGATGTAACTGACAATTTTTGATGGATAATGGTTTCATAGAAGGTTTGTCTTTCCAACTGTCTTATTTCCAGTGACTTGTAACTGAAATATTAAACAGAGGGAGACGAATTTCATCTCTGCTTGCTTATGCTATCTCTAAAGGGAAAAAAGGGACAATCAGCAGGTTCGGGATTGATGATAAAATTGTAATTTCTTTTCATCTAGACACACCTCTTAAATTCTTAGTGACCCAAGCCTGGTCAGGTTAGGCCACCCATCCTCAGGGCAAGTATTTAGGGACAAATAATGAGTGTACTAGAAGTTTTAAGACCAGTCCATTAATCTGAGAATTTAAGAAAAACTGTTAGAAGCTTGAAAAATGCATGTTGAACATGAAGTGGACTGGCATGGCCCAGGAAGTGCCCCCTTCATTTGTTGGCCCTGCTTATGGTGGTAATTATGGTATGTAAGGTGGCAGGTGTGATGGGGCACATGTAGGACCACAAGTCGGAACTGAGCCTCTGCCCCCGAGCTGTGACAGTTTGCACAGTCTACTTTCTGGCTTCCTGTTCCTCTTCTGGCCGGATTAGGCTAAAAACACCTTATCCTTCTGGCTCGCAGATTACAGAAGACCCGAGGAAATGATGGTATCAGAGTGATTTGGAAAGTCAGGGGGGCTGGGGAAAGTATAAATTCACAGGCTAATAGAAACCATGCATTAGAGAAAAGCATTCCGAAATTTAAGAGCTATGACACATGCCATGCATCTACCACTTTTGTCCTACTTTTTCTGATGCAGTTCTACTTCCAACATTGTCTATGGTAAGAGAGCTGCTTCAGTCTTTGGGGAAGAGGAACTATTAACAAAGAAGAGAAACAGATGACAATGTTCTCTGTCACAGAACTAATGGATATGTATATAAGCAAGATGTCAGAAATTGAATTCAGGATGGCCATCATAAAGTCAATAGCTACACTTGAAAAAATCATTAGTGATAACATAGAATCTCTAACAGCAGAAATTAGATCTAATCACTGAACTAAAAAATTCTATGAACGAGATGCAGTCCTAAAGTGGATAACTGAGGCAGAGGAGAGAATTAGTGATCTAGAAGATAAACTGATGGAAAGGAAGGAAGTGGAGGAAAACAGACATAGGCAGCTAGCAGCATATGAAAATAAAAGGATTGGAGGGATTAATGATACCACAGAATGTTCCAATATCAGAATTATTGAGATCCCCAAGGGGATGGAGAGAGAGAGGACTAGAAGGTATATTTGAGCAAATCATAGCTGAGAACTTCCCTAATCTGGGGGTGGAAACAAGCATTTATGTCCGCAAGGCAGAGAATGCTCCTCCCAAAACCAATAAAAACAGATCAACACCCTAACAAACAATATAAGCTTCCAAATCTTATAGGAAGATGTCCTGAGAGATGCTAGGGTGTCCTGAGAGATGCTAGGGTGAAGATATTTCTTACTTACAGAGGGAATGACATCAGAATAACATCAGACTTACCCACAGAGACCTGGCAAGCCAGAGATGACTGGCAAGACATATTCAGCATACTAAATAAGAACATGAACTGAAGAATACTTTACCCAGGGAGGTTGTCATTCAGAACAGACAGAGAGATAAAGATTTCTGGGACAGGAAGAAACTGAAAGAATATGTGCCACCAAGTCAGCCTGGCAAGAAATGTTAGGGGGTATTCTATAAACAAAGAAAGACTCCAAGAGTAATATAGACCAGAAATAAAAGAAAATTTGTAGAAACAGGGGCTTTACAGGCAGTAAATGGCACTAAATTCATATTTTTCAATAGATACTCTGAATATAAATAGACTGACTGTTCCCAAGAAAGACAAAGGGTTTCATATGAGATTTAAAAAAAAAAAGCAGGACCCATCCATATGTTGTTGATAAGAGACTCGTTTTGAACCTAAAAGCACCTCCAGATCAAAAGTGAGGGGATGGAGAAAAATTTATTACTCCAACAGACCTCAAAAGAAAGCTGGGGTAACAATCCTCATATTAGATGAATTAGTTTTTAAACCAAAGACTGTAGTAAGAGATGTTGAAGAATACTGTATCAAACTTAGAGGATCTGCCCCACAAGAAAATATAACAATTATAGTATCCATGCTCCCAACATGGGAGCAGTCAATTACATAAACCAACTAATAACCAAAATAAAGAAACATTGATAATAATACATTAATAGTAGGAGACTTCAACATTCCACTTAGAGCGATGGACAGATCATCTAAGCAGAAGATCAACAAAGAAACAAGAGCTTTGAATGACACACTGAACTGGATAGACTTCCTAGATATACACAGAACATTCTATCCTAAAACAACGGAATACTCACTCTTGTCATATACACATAGAACTTTCTCCAGAATAGACCATGTACTTGGTCCCAAATCAGGTCTCAACATACCAAAAGATTGAGATTATCCCCTGCATATTTTTAGACCACAATGTTTTAAAAATGGGACTGAGGGTGCTTGGGTAGCTCAGTGGGTTAAGCCTCTGCCTTTGGCTCAGGTCATGGTCTCAGGGTCCTAGGATCAAGGACCATATCAGGCTCTCTGCTCAGCAGGGAGCCTGCTTCCTCTGCTCTCTCTTCCTCCCTCTCTGCCTACTTGTGATCTCTCTCTCTGTCAAATAAATAAATAAAATCTTTTAAAAAATGGGACTGAATAAGAAGAAAAATATGGAAGGAACTTAAACACTTGGAGGTTAAAGAACATCCTGCTAAAGAATGAATGGGTCAACCTGAAAATTAAAGAACTTAAACAATTCATGTAAACCAATGAAAATTAAAACACATTGGTTCAAAACCTAGAGATACTGCAAAGGTGGTCCTCAGAGGGAAATAGACAGCCATCGAAGCCTCTCTCAAAAAGTTAGAAAAATTCCATATGCACAAGCTAACCTTACACCTAAAGGATGTGGAGAAGGAACAGGAAATAAAGCCTAAATCAAGCAGGAGAAGAGGAATAATAAAACATACAGCAGAAATGAATGAAATAGAAACTAGAACAGTAGAACAGATCAATGAAACTAGAAGCTGGTTCTTGAAAAGAATTAATAATATCAATAAACCTTTTATTGAAGAGATTGTCTCTTTTCCACTGGATATTTTTTCCTGCTTTGTCAAAGATTATTTGACCATAGAGCTGTATGTCCACATCTGGGCTCTCTACTCTGTTACATTGGTTTAATTATCTGTTTTTGTGCCAAGACCTTGCTGTCTTGGTGATCACAGCTTTGTAATAAAGCTTGAAATCAGGTAACATGATGCCCTTGCTTTTTTTTTTTCTTTTTCATCATTTTCTTAGCAATTTGGTGTCTTTTCTGGTTCCATATAAGTTTTAGGATTGTTCCAATGCTTTGAAAAATGTTTGTGGAATTTTGATTGGGATGCTATCAGAAGCATAGATTGCTTTGGGCAGTATAGACATTTTAACACTGTTTAATCTTCTGATCCTTGAGCATGGAATGCTTTTCCATCTTTTTCTGTCTTCTTCAATTTCTTCCATGAGTGTTCTGTATTTCCTTGAGTACAAGATCCTTAACTCCTTTGGTTATGTTTATTCCAAGCTGTAGTATGGTTTTTGGTACTATAGTAAATGGAATCAATTCTCTAATTTTTCCTTCTATATTTTCATTGTTCATGGATTGGAAGAATAAACACTGTGAAAATATCTATGCTTCCCACAACAATCTACAATTTCAATGCAATCTCTATTAAAATATCACTCACATTTTCCACAGAGCTGGAGTAGACAATCTTAAAATCTATATGGAACCAGAAAAGACCCTGAATCACCAGGGGAATATTGAAAAAGAAAACCAAAGCTATGGGAATTACAATACCTGACTGCAAACTGTATTACAAAACTGTGATCATCAAGACAGCATGTTGATGGCACAAACAGACACATGAATCAGTGGAATAGAATAGAGAGCCCAGAAATGGACCCTCAACTCTATGGTCAACTAATCTTTGACAAATCAGGAAAGAATATCCAATGGGAAAAAAGTCTCTTCAACAGAGGGTGCTTGGAAAATTGGACAGCCACATGCAGAAGAATGACACTGGGCCATTCTCTTACATCACACACAAAGAAAAACTCAAAATGGAGAAAAAACCTCATGTGAATCATGAATCCATCAAAATCCTATTGGAGAACATAGGTAGTAACCTCTTTGACATTGACCACAGCGATTTATTCCACATTACATCTCTAAAGGCAAGGGAAACAAAAATAAAAATGAAGCTTCTGCAGAGCAAATGAAACAGTCAACAAAACTAAGAGGCAACTCACAGAATGGGAGAAGATATTTGTGAATGACATTATAGATAAAAGGTTGGCATTCAAGATCTATAAAGAACTTCTCAAACTCAAGACTGAAAGAACAAATAATCTAATGAAGAAAAGGGCAGAGGACATGAACAGAGCCTTTTCCAAAGAAGACATACAAATGGCTAACAGACACAGGAAAAAAATGTTCAACATCATTAGCCATTAAGGAAATCAAATCAAAACCCCAGTGAGATACTGCTTTATATCAGTAAGACTGGAAAAAAAATCAAAAAGAAAGGACAACAAGTGTTGGTGAGGATGAAGAGAAAGGGAAACCCTCACACTGTTGGTGGGAATGCAAGCCCGTATGATCACTCTGGAAATCAATATGGAGTTTCCTCAAGAAGTCGAAGATAGAGCTACCCTATGACATACCAATTACAATATGAGGTATTTACCCCAAAGATACAGATGTAGTAAAAAGAAGGGGCACATGCAACCCAATGTTCATAGCAGCAATATCTATAATAGCCAAACTGTGAAAGGAGTTGAGATGTCTTTTTTTTTTTTTTTAAGATTTTATTTATTTATTTGACAGAGAAACACAGCGAGAGGGAACGCAGCAGGGGGAGTGAGAAAGGGAGAAGCAGGCTTCCCGCTGAGCAGGGAGCCCGATGTGGGGCTCGATCCCAGGTCTCCAGGATCATGACCTGAGCCGAAGGCAGTCGCTTAACCAACTGAGCCACCCAGGAGTCCCAAGATGTCTTTCAATAAATGAATAGATAAAGAAGATGTGGTTCATATATATAATGGAATATTACTCAGCCATCAGAAAGGATGAATACCAAACTTTTGTATCCACATGGATGGGACTGGAGGAGATTATGTTGAGTGAAATAAGCCAAGCAGAGAGAGTCAATTATGATTCAGTTTTGCTTACTTGTGGAGCATAAGGAGTAACATGGAGTACATTAGGAGAAAGAAAGGAAGTGTGAATTGGGGTAAATCAGAGCAGGAAACAAGCATGAGAGACTGTGGACTCTGAGAAACAAATTGAGGATTTTGGAACGGAGGTGGGTAGGGAGATGGGCGAGTCTGTTGGTGGGTATTAAGGAGGATATGTATTGCATGGAGCACTGAGTGTGGTGCATAAACAATGAGTATTGGAACACTTAAAAAATTAAAAAAATATTAAAAAAGAAGCATATTTAATTATCAAATATTTGGGGATGTTTCAACTATCTGTTATTTATTTCTACCTTAATCTTACTGGGTTCTGGGAACATACTTTGTGTGATTTCTATGGCATTAAATTTATTAAATATGTTGGCTAATTGAATAAATAAATAAATATATAAAATTAGGTAAATTATGACATCATATACCTAATACATGAGGGCAGAGGACCAAAGAATGTATTCATACTTAAATAACTGTCAACTTAGTAGAGACTGCTCTGGGCAGAAGAGGTTTAATATAAACCTGATGGTTATGACATATCAAAAGCCAGTCATTAGATATGGCAAAAATTGAAGAGAAAGGAAACCAAATATATATTTAAGATAATCCAGCAAACCATGAGGAAAGAGAGCAAGAGAGGAAAAGAAAATAACTACAAAGACAAACATGAAATAAGTAACAAAAGAGCAATAACTACTTACCTATCAATATTTATGTTGAATGTACATGAATAAGACACTCCACTCAAAAAACATAATGACAGAGTGAACAACAATAACAACAGCAACAACAACAACAAAAGCCCCCTCTATATGTTGTTTACAAGAGACTCATTTCAGATCTAAAGACACATCCATATTAAAAACTGAGGTGACTGAGATATAATAATAAAGGGGCAATCCAACAAGAAGATATAACAGCTGCAAATATTTAGGCAACAAAAAGGGACCACCCAATACACAAAATAATAACAAACATAAAGGAACTAAATGATAGTAATATTTTAACATCCCACTTTCATCAGTAGACAGATCCTCCAAACAGAAAATAAACGAAGAAACACTGGCTGTCAATGACACAGTGGACCAGATAGATTTAACAGATATAGTCAGATCCTAAAAGAGATATATTCCATTGTAAAGCACCAAAATACACATTCTTTTCAAGGGCACATGAGGAATTCCCCAGCATAGATTACATATTAGGTCATAAATCAGGCCTCAACAAATGCAAAAAGATGTAAATCATACTCTGCACCTTTTCTGAACACAACAGCATAAAACCAGAAGCCAACCACAAAAATAAATTGGAAGACTACAGATACATGGAAGTTAAAGAGCATCCTACTAAACATTGAATGGATCAACCAGGAAATCAAATGAAATTTTTAAAAATACTTGAAAACAAATGAAAATGAAAACACGATGGTCCAAAACCTTTGGGATGTGGCAAAAACTGTTATATGAGGAAACTTTATAGCAATATAGGCCTACCACAAGAAGCAAGAAAAATCTCAAATAAACAACCTATCCTCACATCTATTGGAGCTAGTAAAAGAACAACATGGAAAACCCAAAACAAGCAGAAGGAACGGAAATAATAAGATTGGAGCAGAAACAAATGACATAGACACTAAAATGAACAAACAAACAAACAAAGCAAAAGCAATAGAGCAGATCAATGAAACCAGGAGCTGGTTCTTAAAAGAAATCAACAAAACTGATAAAATTCTAGCGAGACTCAATGGGGGGGGGAGAGAGAGGGAGAGAGAGAAAGAGAGAGAGAGAGAGAGAGAGAGAGAGAGAGAGAGAGAGAGAAAATTCAAACAAAATCACAAATGGAAAAGGAGAAATGACAATTGACACCACATAAATACAAACAACTGTAACAGAGTATTATGAAAAACCATGCACCAACAAATTGGACAACCTGGAAGAAATGGATAAATTCCTAGAAACATACTACCAAAACTGAAACAGGAGGAAATAGAAAACTTGAACAGACCAATAGCCAGGAAAGAAATTGAATCAAAAATAAGAAAAACTGAACAAACCAAAGTCCAGAACCAGATTACTTCACAGGTGACTTCTACCAAACATTGAAAGAGTTAATACCTAGTCCCCTCAAATATTCTAATAAATAGAGAAGGAAGTAAAACTTCCAAACTTATTTTTGAGGCCATCATTACCCTGATATCAAAACCAGATAAAGACTCCACTGAAAAAGAGAACTACAGGCCAATATCCCTGATGAACATGGATGCAAAGATTCTCAATAGAATACTAGCAAACTGAATCCAGCAACACATTAAAAAAAATCATTCACCACACTGGAAAAAAAAATTAAGTAACAATAAAAAAAAATCATTCACTGCAATCAATGGGGTTTATTCCAAGGTATAAGGGTGGTTTGATATTTATAAATCAATCAACATGATAGACCACATTAATAAAAGAAAGGAGAAGAATCATATGATCCTTTGATAGATGCAGAAAAAGCATTGATAAAGTACAACATCTGTTCATGATAAAAAAAAAAATCCTCAACAAAGTTGGGATAGAGAGGGAGCATACCTAAACATAATAAAGACCATATATGAAAAACCCATAGCTAATATCATCCTCAATGGGAAAAAACTGAGAGCTTTTCCTCTATGGTCAGGAATAAGACACGGATGTCCACTCTCACTATGGTTATTTCACATAGCACTGGAAGTCCTAGCCTCAGCAATCAGACAACAAAAATAAATAAAAAGGCATTCAAATCAGCAAGGAAGAAGTCAAACTTTCACTCTTTGCAGATGGCATGATATGCTATATAGAACACTCAAAAAACTACACCAAAAAACTTCTGGAACTGATACACAAATTCAAGTTTCAGGATACAAACTCAACATACAGAAATCTGCTGCATTTCTATACACCAATAATAAGGCAGCAGAAAGAGCAATTGAGGAATGAATTCTATTTACAATTGCACCGGAAACAGTGAGATACTTAGGAATAAACCTAACCATAGAAGTGAAAGTCCTGTACACTGAATGCTATAAAACACTGAAACTGAAGATGACACCAAAAACAATGGAAACACATTCCAAGCTCATGAATTAGAACAATTACTGTTAAAACGTCTACCCTGCCCAAAGTAATCTACACATTTAATGCGATCCTTATAAAAATCCCAACAGCATTTTTCACAGAACTAGAACAAACAATCCTAAAATGTGTATGGAACCACAAAATACTCTAAATAACCAAAAACTTGAAAAAAATTGGATATTCTTCCTGCTTTGTTGAGGATTGGTTGATCATATAGTTGTGGGTCCATTTCTGGGTTTTGTATTTTATTCCATTGATCTATGTGTCTGTTTTTGTGCCAGTACCATACTGTCTTAATGACTACCGCTTTGTGATATAGCTTGAAGTCTGGAATTGTGATGCTTCCAGCTTTGTTTTGTTTTTTTTTTTTTCTTTTTCAGGATTGCTTTGGTTCATTCCACAGCCCAAGTGTCCATGTGGCTCCATGAAAATTTTAGGATTACTTGTTCTAGTTCTGTGAATAATGCTGATGGTATTTCGATATAGATCGCATTAAGATGTAGATTGTTTTGGGCAGCATAGACATTTTAACAACAGTTATTCTTTTAATCCATGGACATGAAGCAGTAAAGAATATCCAATGGAAAAAAGACAGTCTTCTCAACCAATGGTGTTGGGAAAACTGGAAGAGTGCAGAAGAATGGAACTGGTCCACTTTCTTATACTTATATACAAAAATAAATTCAAAATGGATGAAAGACCTATATATGAAACAGGGAACCACCAAAATCATATAAGAGAACAGAGGCAGCAACTTCTCTGACCTTGGCCATAGCAAATTCTTACTAGACACATCCTTGGGGGCAAGGGAAACAAAAGCAAAAATTGACTATTGGGACTTCATCAAGATAGAAAGCTTTTGCACAGCCGAGGAAGTAAACAGCAAAGCTAAAAGGCAGCCTATGGAATGGGAGAAGATATTTTCAAATTACATATTTGATAAAGAGTTAGTATCCAAAATCTATAAAGAACTTACCAAACTCAACACCCCCAAAACAAATAATCCAGTTAATAACAAGGCAGAAGACATGAATAGACATTTTTCCAAAGAAGACATCCAGATGCCTAACAGACACATGAAAAGATGCTTAACGTCACTGGTAATCAGGAAGGTACAAATCAAAACCACAGTGAGATATCACCTCACATCTGTCAGACTGGCTAAAATTAACAACACAAGAAACAACAAGTGTCAGCCAGGATGCAGAGAAAGGGGAACAGCCTTGTGGGTTGGAAAGCAAACTTGCACAGCCTTTCTAGAAAGCAGTAGGGATGTTCCTCAAAAAGTTAAAACCAGAACTACCCTATGATCCAGCAATTGCCCTACTACATTTACCCAAAGAATACAAAAACCCTAATTCAAGGGGATTTATGCACCCCGATATTTATAGTGGTATTATCAATAATAACCAAACTATGGAAACAGCCCAAGTGTCCATTGACTGATGAATGGGTAAAGAACATGTGGTGTTTGTAGATACTAAGGAATATTACTCAGTCATCATGAAGTATGAAATCTTGGGTGCCTGGGTGGCTCAGTTGGTTGAGCTACTGTCTTTGGTTTCGGTCATGAGTTCAAGCCCCATATTGGGCTCCCAGCTCCATGGGGAGTCTGCTTCTCCCTCTGTTCTTCTCCCCTCTCATGCTCTCACTCTCTCTCTCTCTCAAATAAATAAATAAAATCTTAAAAAAAAAGGATGAAGTCTTGCCATTTGCCATGATGTGGATGGAGCTAGAGAACACTATGTTAAGCTAAAGAAGTCAGTCAGAGAATGACAAATTCCATATGATCTCATTCATATGTGGAATTTAATAAAGAAAACAGATGTATATATGAAAAGGGGGGGAAGGGAGGGAAACAAATTATAAAAACTCTTAATGATAGCAAACATACTGAGGGTTGATGGAGGGAGGTGGTTGACAGATTGGCTAAATGGGTGATGTGTCTTGAGGACAGTTGCAGTGTTGAGCACTGGATTACAAATGTAAGTGTGGAATCACTCCATTCTGCTTCAAAAAATGGTAAAATCAAACAATACAAAATAAAAGTAGAAAAAAAAAGAAAAACAAAAACAAAACTGGTGGTATCAGAAATCCGGACTTCAAGTTATATTTCAAACTGTAATAATCAAAACAGTATGACACTGGCACAACAACAGACACATAGATCAGTAGAATAGAATAGAGGAAATGAACACACAACTACACAATTAATCTTTGACAAGGAAGGAAGAGTGTGCAAAGGGAAAATACAGTCTCTTCAATAAATGGTGTTGGGAACACTGCCAGGTACATGCAAAAAATGATCACTTTCTTATGCCATACACTAAAATAAACTCAAAAGGATTAAAGAACAAAATTTGAGATATGAGACCATAAAAATCTTAGAAGAGAACATATGCAGTAACTTCTTTGACATCAACTATAGCAAAGTATTAGTTCTCCTGAGGAAAGGGATACAGAAGCAAAAATAAACTATTGGGATTACATCAAAATAAAAAGCTTCTACATGATGAAGCAATCAACAAACTAAAAGACAATCTCCTGATTGGGAGAAGGTATTTGCAAATGACATCTGATAAAGGGTTAGAATTCAAAATATATATTAAAAAACCTCTATAATTCAATACCCCCTCAAAATAATGCAATTAAGAATGGCACAGAAAATATAGACAACATTTTTCTAAAGAACACATCCAGATGGACAATTGATGTAGGAAAAACTGCTCCACATCATGGATCATTAAAGGAAATAAAAATTAAAACTACAATGAGATACAATGTCACACATGTCAAAATGGCTAAAATAAAAAAGTCAAGAAACTTACAAGTTTTGGCTAGGATGTGGAGAAAAAGGAACCCTCTTATACTGTTGGTTGTTGGGGTTAATAGAGAGCATGAGATCAGCCAAATGTAACATGGAGGCCATTGGGGGCAGGGAAGGTTTCCTAGTAGGGTGGAAGCCTTTGGATTGCTGAGGCTTGCGTGACCACAGGGAAGTCTGCCATAAGAATGCCTCCTGGAGTTGACTTCCCTGAAGCTTTCTTAGCCCAAACAGCCATGGTGTGATCTAAGAGATATATGCATGGTTCCTTAGGCTATGTTTAGCAGAATTTGTAGATGATGCAGATTAGCATATGGTACATTCCTGTAAACAGATCCTCCTAGTTCCACCAAGACCCCTTGTCACACATCATGTGCTAAAAACAGTGATAAAAACTTAAGATTATCCTGAAGGACCGATAAATGCGGGAGCAAAGAAGAGCAAAGTGTCTTCATCTCTGGAGGGTTGACTCCCTTGCCTTCTCCTCTCTTTCACAGCAAAGTTTAGAGTAATCTTTTCCCATCAGTACAGGGACTGCTGGAAATTCTCAGCAGTTGGTGGAGAGAACAAGTGGTTCAGCCACTGTGGAAGACAGTATGGCGGTTCCTCAAAAAATAAAAAAAAAATAGAACTACCATATGATCCAGTAATCACATTGCTGAGTATTTACCCGAAGAATATGAAAACACTAATTTGAAGGGATATATGTATCCCTATGTTTATTGCAGGATTATTTACAATCACCAAATTATGGAAGCATCCCAAGTGTCCACTGATAGATGAATGGATAAAGGTTAAGTGGAGTGTGTGTGTGCACGTGTGTGTGTGTACATAATGGAATATTATTTAATTGTGAAAAGGAATGAACTCTTGCCATTTACAACAACAGTAATGGATCTAGAGTATAATGCTAAGCAAAATAAGTCAATGACAATTTAATTGGAATTTAAGAAACAATACAAATAAGAAAAGAGAGAAAAGGAGACAAACAAACAAACAAAAAACCCCAGACTCTTCAATATAGAGACAAACAGAGTGGAGGTGATGGTGTGATGGATGAAATATATTAGGGGATTAAGGGTATACTCATCCTGATGAGCATTGAGTAATATATGGAATTGTTGAATGATTAATGTATACCTGAAACTCACATTTAACTATGTATGTTAACTACACTAGAATTAATAATAAAAAACAATAAAATGAAATGCAAATGCATCTTGAATAGTTAAAAAAATAAAAAGTTTCTGCGCAACAAATAAAACAAGAGAGTGAACAGGCAACCTATGAAATGGGGGAAATATTTGCAAACCACAAAGCTGATAAAAGATTAATATAAAGATATATAAGAATTTTACATAATAATAAAAATCAGTATAACCCAATCAAACAATGGGCAATGGAATAGAATAGACATTTCTCAAAAGAAAATATAGAAATGGTTATCTGGTACATGAAAAGGAACTCAACATCAGTAAGCACCAGGGAAATGTAAATCAAAATCATAAGATACCACCTCATACCTGTTATAATGACTATTATTAAAAAGGCAAAATATAATAAGTGCTATTAAGAGTGTAGAGCAAAGAGAACCCTTGTACTCTCCTGGTGGGTATGTAATCGTCCAATCATTATGGAAAACAGAATGGAGATTCCTCAAAAAGTAAAAATGGAACTGCCATATAATCCAACAACCTCACTTCTGGATATACATGCAAAAAAAAAAAATGAAATCCAGATTTCAATCCAATAGGTGCACTTCCATTTTTATTGCAGCATCATTCATAACAGCCAAGATATGGAAATAATCTTAATACCTATCAATGCATAAATGAAGAAAAAAATGAAAAAAGTATATGTATAGATGTATGTGTATAACTATACATATATATACACACACAGACAATGAAATATTATTCAACCTTAAAAAAGAAGGAAGCCCTGCTATTTACAACAAAATAGATCTATCTGAAGGGTATTATTATAAGTGAAATAAGACAGACACAGACAAATACTCATGACATCCCTTAGATAATGAATCTAAAATAGTCAACCTCTTACAGTAGAGGGTAGAAAGTTGGTTTCCAGTAGGTGGTGCAGTGGAATGCTGGGACAAGGAAATGAAATGTTGGCAAAAGGGTAGAATGTTTCACTCATGCAAGATTAAAGAGCTCTGGATAGCTAACAAGCTGACATGGTAATGATATCATCTGTTGTGTATTGCATACTTGAAATTTGCTAAGAATGTAGATCTTCAAGTAAATCTCAACACACATAATGATAAAGTTATATAAAGGTAATGAGTAAGTTATTTAGCTCGATTGTAGTGTAGTGTACATATATATATCGAAACATCTAGTTTTATAACTTAAATATACATGATTTTTACACTTCAAAGATATGTCAATAAAACTATTTAAACATACTTCTTGAAGATAGAATAAACATTACATCTTCTAGTTTCCTCCAGAAAATCTAATACTTTGGCTTCCTTTACCTACTAGAGCTCTACGTCTTCCATTTCTCACACTCAGCAAATGCCCTTTGGGGTGAATGTGTCAGGAAAAATTCATTCTGCATATGGGGTCTCCTACAGATTCTAATCTATTCACTTTTGGCATTTTTCTTTTTGATTAATTAATTATATTTTTTATTATGTTACATTACACTTGTAACTAAGCGGAATCTGCATTTATTGCATTGATTGGGTGATGGGAGGACGGAGAAGAGAGGAGAGAGAGAAAGAGAGAGGTCGTATTTGCAGAAGCCATTAAAATTAGAGTGAAGTGTGAGGTCGTTGTCCGCCTGTGAGGCTGTGAGTGAGGGCAGGTTTAGAGAGGCAGGTGAGTGTTGAAGGAAGCCAGTGGCTCCTGTTAGGGGGGGCACTTATGTTGAACACTGGTGTCTTGGGAAGGCAGCCTTTTGGGGAGGAGGGAGTTGACAGCTTGCTTCAGTAGCAATGAAAATCATAGCTCATCAGAACTAACAATGCTAACAGTCAATGAGCAATGAGAACATTCCGGCAGCCCTGCAGCTCACTGTTGCTCTGCTCAAGTGCACGTAACGAAGAGTCCTCCCTGTTCCCTCACCTGGTTCAGAACGCGGAGTGTAGTGCTCTGAAGGTTCTGGCCTTTAGGTCAATGAAGCCCAGAGAGCAGCAGCGTTCTTTAGACCCTATTTCCTTCTGACAAATTGGACAAGTGCAGGGGTAAAGGTGTAAAGGACATGAAATAACCTGATTATGTGATTCATGATCATTATGTACTTCATAATAGTGTGCAACCCTTATCCTAGTTCATATTATTTCAGAGGGAGATAGCATACAAACATCCTAGTGATTTCACTTCTTGATATCAGTGCTAAGAAACATATTAAGTATGAATAATAGGCAAGAAAATGTTTAGTTCAATTTTTAAAATTTGAAGCAAACTAGTAAACATAGGAGAATAGAAATATAAAACCAATAAGATTCTTCAATAAGCCTTAAAATTATAAAGTTATGATAAATATGATCACATGATTTATTGACACTGGGAATTTTCATGAAATAATACAAGGTAGAATATTAGGATACAAAATTATAGAGTATGTATTATGTTTTTGACTTTAAAAAACAAATATATAAAAAGATTGCTGTCAACACATTAACAGGGATTGCTTCTGAGAGAGGGATTGATGATTTATGTTTTCTTATTTCTGCTTTTCTGTGGCTTCAAACTTTTCTATCGGCATATATCAATTTCACTGTCAGAAAACCAACCATAAGCAACACTATAAAAGCCATGTAAGGTGATACACTGACCATCACAAAAAGATAAAAGGCTGTAGCTCGTTTGGTAAGATGATGCTATACTTTACAGGTCTTAAAGTAGGATAGTTGTGTTAAGTGTCTCCTTCCAGGAACATTATTTTTATGGTAGTTGTAAGATAGGAAATTTACTTATTTGCCAAGTAAAATTGGTGAAAGAAGAACTAAGGTACATTAGTTTTCAATTGATGCATAACAAGTGACTATAAACTTAATGGCATAAAAGAATACATCTCACAGTTCTGTAGATTAGAAGTCTGGGAAAGCACAGCTGAGTTCAATGCTCATACTCTTGTGAGGCTGATATTAAGATGGCATGGCTCTGGTCTCATCTGAAACTCAGAATCCTCTAAACCATGTGGTTGTGAAAAATTCAATATTGCAATATAGGACTGAGGTTCCTGTTTTCTGGCTGGCAGTCAGCTCTCAGAGATACACCACATCTTGAAAGTCAGCAAATTAACATGTCCCTTATGCTGAACCGTTCTTATGGTTTGAGCCTCTTTTTCAAGGAAGAGCACACTGTCTTTTAAGGACTCTTATGATTAGGTTAGGACTACCAAGGATAATTTCCTTTTCTTAAGGTCAGTTGATTTGGAGCCTTCATCACACCTATAAATTGCCTACATTAGTGTTTGATGGAGTTACAAGGAGATTGCTGTCTGGGAATCTTGGGAACAACTTTAAGTTCCTCTACACAGGGTAGTGGCGTGCGACTATTCTGGAAGTTTCTGCTGTTCAGTACTCAATTTTACAGGCACTGTGCATGAATCCAAAGCAGGTCAAAGAAGTAAGAGTTGAAAATATTTGATGGCATTTGTTGAGTACATTCTGTGCATAGGCCCTTTGCTAGGTGCCATAGGGACACCATTTTCATAGACTGAATGAGGAAGAATCCTTACATTTCAGAAAGAGAAAATAGGATGCAGAGCCTTTACACACGTGCAAGATCACCCAGCTTATAAGTAACAAAGTTGGAATTCACGTCATCTCCTTAAGACAACAGTAAATATTCTGTGTTTTCAGATCGAGTTATTGAGCCAAAAGTTGAAATAACTGAATTACTTCCCAGACCCTAGCACCCTGAAAGGCTTAGTATAGTTTTGACAAAACTACGTGTCTGTGTCCCCACATTCCTGAGTACACATGGCAGACAGCACATTTCAATCACAACGTCTACTCCCTGAGGCTTTCAGACTCACAACTCTTTCAGTGCAGTGCGGGAGGATGCCATTACCTGGGGGTGAACTGTAGCACGGGTAGTAACTGAAGAAAGGGTCAGTGTTTGAGAACCTGAACTTTAAATATATTAAGATAGAGTAAATAACACCTAGGTTTAATCAACATGCTTTCTCCTTGTGCTTACATTAGGACATGAATTGTCCATATGGCTTTGGGTATTAATGAAATATCCTTATTCACCACATTTTCTTGTTCCTCCTTATCTTTATCACTATCACTGATTCATCCACTATTTTCAGTCATCTGATGGACAAGTACTGACCTCCTGTGTAAAAGTGAATGTGATACATGGAAAATAGCAACATCTGCTCTCTACCCTCTGCCCTCTATAAGCTTATAACTAATAAAAGTCTAGTATTGTTTACTCTGACTTCATTATAAAATCTTTCTCCTATGTAGTGGAGTGGAAACCTTCTCTGGCTTTTTTTGGATCAAACACCACTGATTTAGGTGTCTGCATAGAATTCTAGGGCTTCCTGAAACTTGGATTAAAGGAAAATTAGGAAGAGATTGAAAGAAAAAAAATTCTGATAGCTAACTTGATGCCATTTACTCACTGACTTGATGCCATTTATTCACTGACTCATGCAAAACATAATTTTTTCTTTTTCTGGGCTCCCTACTATGCCGGGGTAGCATATAAAGCATGTATAAAAATTGTAGCACATAAGGTACATAAAGCCCAGTCCTGTCCTTTAAGTATTTATGATTCATAGCAGAGAGTTTACACATATCTACAGAACAAAGAAGCAGCAAATAAGTACCATTAGTTTAATAAACACTTAAAAGGAAAAAAGAAATACAGAAAGCTTTGTGAAACAGTCCTTTCCCCAGAGAGTCTCCTGGGTGCCAGCTCCCACACCCCCTTCCCCAATACCCTACCAGGGCTCACACCTGTCTTTTACTCTTTGGAGTCCTGTCATGGCCTCTGCACGCCTCTCAGGTATAGCTTCTCCCTGCACCCTGCATGTCTCCTTTCTTTGAGCCATTCCTTGTGAGGCTCTACAGCGCTCCCATTATCTACTTTTGTAGGTGCTATGCATAAGCCCAAAACAGATGAATGAGAATGAGAGCTTGCAAAAGGGGCCCCAGGCTTCTCTGAAGGATGCACAAGGTTTGTTATGACTTGAGCACATCTTGCCTTTGAGCTCTTGTGGCCGTAACACTGCACTGCAGCCGCCCTTCATTCAGCCCAGAGTGCACATCTCCTGCCTCAGTAGTCGGTCCCTGCCTCTCTCAAGCTCTCCTTAGGGTTCAACTTATGGCTCACATTGGCCTAGACATGTTGACACCATCCTCTAAAACCGGAGAGAACACTACAGAAAGAGGGCTCATATCCAAGATCTATAAAGATCATCTCCAATTCAACATCCAATACGTCAAAAAATGAGTGGAAGACATGAACAGACACTTCTCTAAAAAGGCATACAAATGGCTAACAGACACATGAAAGAAAAAGTTCCTCATCATTAGCCATCAAGGAAATACATATCAAAACACATTGAGATGCCACCTTATGTCAGTTAGAATGACAAAAATGGGCAAAGCAAGAAACAACAAGTGGTGGAAAGGTTGTGGAGAAACGGGAACCCTCTTACACTGTTGGCGGGAATTCAAGTTGGTGCAGCCACTTTGGAAAAGAGTGATGTTCCTAAAAAAAAAAAAAAAAAAAAAAAGATTTACTCGACCCAGCAATTGCACTCCTAGGTATTTATCCAAAGATACAGATGTCGTGAAAAGAAAGACCACATGCACACCAATGTTCATAGTAGCAATTTCCACAATCACCAAACTGTGGAAAGAGCCAAGATGCCCTTCAACAGACAAATGGATAAAGAAGATGTGGTCCATATACACAATAGAATATTACTCAGCCATCAGAAAGAATGGATACCCACCATTTACAACAACACTGATGGAACTGGAGGGGATTATGCTAAGTGAAGTAAGTCAAGACAATTATCATATGGTCCCACTCATAAGGAGAACATAAGCAATAGCATGAGGACTATGGGGAAAGGGAGAGGAAATCTGAAGGGTGAGAAAACAGAAAGAGAGATGAATCATGAGAGAACCTGGACCATGGGAAACAAACTGAGGGTTTCAGAGCTGGGGAGGTGTGGGGGGAGGGTGTAGCGTGGTGATGGGTATTGAGAAGGGCACATGTGATGAGCACTGGGTATTACATGTAACTAATGAATCATTGAACACTACAAAAACTAATGACATGCTTTACAGTGACTAGCTGAACATAATATTTTTTTAAAAAATAAACTGGTCAAGGGGAAAGAAAATAGAAATTACTAATAATGGGAATGAAAGAGTGATATTCACTATAGGTCTGACATTAAAAGAATATTAAAGAAATAGTATAGTTAACATTATTTTACATATTTAATTATTATAATTTTTTTGCCAATAAATTTGGTAACTTGGATAAATAGGCAAATTACTTGAAAACTAACTTACTGACTTAAGATGCAATAGAAAATTTAATAGCACCCTCCTAATTGAAGTAATAATTAGACAGCCACCATATATATGGATGAAAGGCTATTGTTTTTACATGTGTACATATAAAAACTGCTATTCTGAAGGGGAGAAAAAAAGATTCAACCACATTGTCTACAAGTGACTCATTTCAGCTTTAAGGGCCCACAATGAAGAAATGCAAAATAATATTTCATGCAAAACAAAACCAAAAGAGAACAGGAGTAGCTATACTTATATTAGACAAAATAAAACTTAAATTAAAAAAATGAATAGAGACAAAGTTCTGGTATAATGAAAAAGATATTGAATCATCAAGAGAATTTAACAATTCTAAGTATGTATGCACTGAACATCACAGAACTTAAATACATTAAGCAAATAACAATTTGAAGGGAGAAAAAGAAAACAACATAATAACAGGGAATCAATACCCCACTTTGGCAACTGTTAGATAATCGAGATAAAATATTAATGAGGAAATATTATATTTGAGTTATTGGACAAAATATAGGAATATACAGAATATTCCACCAACAGCAGCAGAATTCACACTCTTCTAAAGTGCACAAGAAAGAACATTCTTCAGGATAAATTCTATGTTAGGTCATGAATGAAGTCTTAACATTTAAGAAGATTGAGATTATGTCATATTCTCTCTAACCACAATGGTATGAGACTAGAGATCAATAACAGGAAGAAAACTGGAAGAGTCACACATATGTGGAAGTTTACATTCTCCTGAGCAGCAAATATCTTGAGAGATAAATATGTAAATATAACATACCAAACTTGGTTGCAAAAAAAAAAAAAAAAAAAAGGAAAAGAAGAGAAAAGAAAAGAAGTACTAAGAAAAAAATTTGTAATGTCTACCTTAAGGATGTACATGTAAGGATGCTTATATTGATTAATGCCTACATTAAGAATAAATGATCTTAGGGGCACCTGGGTGGCTCAGTTGGTTGGGCGACTGCTTTTGGCTCAGGTCATGATCCTGGAGACCCGGGATCGAGTCCCACATCGGTCTTCCTGCTCGGTGGGAAGCCTGCTTCTCCCTCTCTCACTCCCCCTGCTTGTGTTCCCTCTCTGGCTGTATTTCTGTCTGTCAAATAAATAAATAAATAAAATATTAAAAAAAATAATAATAAAATATCTTAAACCACCTAACTTCTCACCTCAAGAGACTATAAAAAAGAAAAATAAAATAAGCCTAAAGTTGGTAAAATATGGAAACAACAAACAGCAGAGCAGAAATAAATGAAATAAGGACTAGAAACACAATAGAAAACAGCGATGAAATTAGAAGTTGTCTTTTTGCAAAGAAAAACAAAATCGGCAAACCTTCAAATAGACTAAGAACAAAAGAGCAAAGACAATAAAATCAGAGATGAAGGATAAAACATTACTACTGATACCACAGAAATACGATGATCATAAGAAAGTATTATAAACAATTTTACACTAACAAACTGGATAACTGAAAAGACATGGATAAATTCCTAAAAACATACAACATACCAAGACTGAATTATGATGAAAAATAAAATCTTAAAAGAATAACTAGTAGGATATTGAATCAGTAGTCACACCTCTCAAAACAAACAAACAAAACACCAGGAAGTAGGGATGGAGAAAACAGCTTCATGGGTAAAATATTGAACCAAATATTCAAAGAAGAATTAATACCCACATATTAAGGAGGACACATATTGCATGGAGCACTGAGTGTTGTATATAAACAGTGAATCTTGGAACACTGCATCAAAAACTAGTGATGTATTTTATGGGGACTAACATAACACAATAAAAAAAAGAAAGAAAAAAGAAGACAATAGGTAGAAATGGATATCCATATGAAAATAAAAACTTTGATCAAAAAAAAAAAAAAAGAAGAGGAAGAATTAAGGGCAACCCTATTCCAGCTTTTCCAAAAAACATAAGAGGAAGGATCAATTTCAAACTCATTCTGTAAGATCACAATTACCCTGACACTAAAGCTCTACATGCAGACTAAAAGAAACAAAAATTACAAGGCAATATTCCTGACAGGCATATATGCAAAAATTCCTAACAAACTAGAGGTAAACTGAATTTAACAGCTTATTAAAAGAATCATACATAATGATCAAGTGGAATTTATCCTTAGGAATCAAGAATGATTCAGTGTATAGAAATTAGTAAATAAAGACTAAAGAATAAAAATCGCATGATCATCTCAATAGATGCAGAAAAAGCACTTGAGAAATGCCATATTTTTTCATAATAAAAACTAAACAAAATCGATATATAAGAAATATACCTCAACATATCAAAAGCTATGTATTACAAGTCAACAGCAAGCACCATACTCAATGGTGAAAAGCTAAAGCTTTTCCTTTAAGGTTAAGAGCAAGACAAGAATTTCCACTCTTGCCACTTCTGTTCAACATGGTACTAAGAGTCCCAACGACAGCTATTATGCAAGAGAAAGCAATAAAAGGCATCCAAATTATAAAGACGAAGTAAAATGATCTGTTTTCAGATGACGTAATTTTATATACAGATTTTTATGTATTGTATATATATTTTTTATTTTACATTTATACATATTTTAATATATATGTAGTGTGTATGTGTGTATATATATATATATATACACACACACACACACACACAGATTTTATAACCCCAAAGACTCCAGCAAAAACTTATTAGAACTAATAAATGAAAGTTGCAGGAAACAAAACCAACATACAAAACTCAGTTACTCTTCTATCACTAACAAAAAGCTATCTAGGTAAGAAATTAAGGAAGCAATCCCAATTATAATAGCTTTTAAAAATAAACAAAATATTTAGGAATAAATTTAATTAAGGCATAAACACTGAAAACCATAAAACATTGAAAGAAATTGAAGAAGACCCAAATAGGAAAGATATCTCATGTTCTCAGACTGGAAAAATTAATGTTGTTAAAATTCCTATACAATCAAAATGATTGACAGATTCAATGCAATTTCTGTTGAAATTCCAAAGGCATTTTTTCACAAAAATAAAAAAAAATAAAAATCCTAAAATTTGTATAGAACCACAGACGATCGCAAATAACCAAATAATCTTGAAAAAGAACAAATCTAGAGACATTGTACTTCCTGATTTCAAATTATGTTATCAAATCATAGTAATCAACATAGTATGGTACTGGCACAAAAATAAACACATAAGCAATGGAACAGAATAGAGAACCCAGACAAATACTGTATGGTATCTCTTTTATGTGGAATCCTAAAATAAATAAACAAACAAACAAATAAATAATAAATAAACAAACAAATAGTAGATAGATGATAGATAGATAGATAGATTATAGATAGATAGATAGATGACAGATAGATAGATAGATAGATGATAGATAGATAGATAGATAGATAGATAGATAGATAGATAGATGATAGATAGATAGAGATAGAGATAGATGATAGATACATGGATAACTCATAGACTAGAATTGAATGGTGATTGCCAGAAACTGGTGAGTGGAAGATATAGGAAGATGTTGGTCAAAGAGTACAAGCTTTAAGATAAATAAGCTTTGAGGATCTAATGTAAGACATGTAACATTACAAGTTGATAGATGTGTTAATTTTTAGTATTCTTTTCACAATGTGTATCAAGTCATCAGATTGTATACTTTATATATACAATTTTGTTTATCAATTATACCTCAAAAAATCAAAGGTGAGAGGTTAATCAAGATAATCCATGATATCAACAGGGAAAAATATTTTAAAAAAGAAAAATTATATAATTATGTTACTGAAAAACATCAAAAATTGATGAAATGCAGTGCCCAATCATGGTTTAAAAAAGAATGAGACAACTAGCTTATAGGTAAACTTCTTCACCCTGAAAAAGAAAACCCACGCAAAAACATCTAAAGTTAAACTTTAATTATGAAAAAAAATATACTTTCTTTCTAAGGTCAGGAACAAGGTAGGAGTGTTTTCTATCACCACTATTTATTCAACATCATTCTGGAATTCCTACCCAGTATATCAAAGCAAGAAAAAGAAATAAAATATATACAGCATAAAAAAGAAGAAGTAAATAAGACTGTTTTGTTTACAAATACCATAACTTACAGAAAAAAACACTAAAAATCTACCAAGAAAGAAAAAAAAATACTTTTAATACTGAGTACAGCTAGGTCAAAGGACATAAAGTCATTAAAAATCAGTTTGAAATTTTTAAAATACTTATTATGTTAGCACTTTAAAAATGAAGTACTAAGCTATAAATCTAATACAATATGTACAGGATCTATATGCAGAAAGCTATAAACCAAAGATCCAAATAGATAAAAAGATGCTCCATGCTCATGGATTAGAAGACATAATACTGTTAAGTTGTCAATGCTTCCCAAATAGATTTATAGATTTGATGCAATATAAATCAAATTCTTTGCAAGCTACTTTGTAGATATTGACAAACTGATTATAAAATTTATACAAAGAGAAAAAGATCTACAATGAAAATCTAAAGGATAAAAAGAAAATTGAAGAATGCATTCTACACAATTTCAAGATTCACTGCAAAACTATGTATTGGTAAATCAGGGCGCCTGGGTGGCTCAGTTGGTTGGGCGACTGCCTTTGGCTCAGGTCATGATACCAGAGACCCGGAATTGAGTCCCACATCCGGTTCCCTGCTTGGCGGGAAGCCTGCTTCTCCCTCTCTCACTCCCTCTGCTTGTGTTCCCTCTCTAGCTGTGTTTCTCTCTGTCAAATGAATAAAAAAATCTTAAAAAAAACCCAAAAAACTATGTATTGGTGAAGAATGAGATTGACATGTAGACCAATAAATTAGAATAGAGAACTCATAAATAGTTTCAGAAAAGCATGAAACAATCCAATGGGAAAAGGATAAAGTTTTCAAAAAATGTCACTGAAGTCATCTTCAACTCTTTGGTGAGTGAGGGATTCCCATGCTCTTCCTTTGAAAGGCCAAACACAATACATCTGACACTAGACTGATGAGACTGACAGAGGCTTACCAGTTATATATGAACACAGACTCAGAGAAAAAGATCACTGAGCCATTCAGTGCCACAAAGGATTTATACTATTTTGAAAAAGCAGGGGCTCTGGGAGGCAGGCTTTTTGTATTACTAAAAAGATGGAAAGACCCATCTTTTTCATGGTTCTGGAGGATTTGATTTGTTTGTTTCAACAATTCCTTAGGTTAGCAGTAAAATGAATCCCAACACTCAGGAATAACAAGGCACTAATGCCTGATTCCCATGAAAATATAGTGGGTTTTTTTTTTGTTGTTGTTTTTGTTTGTTTGTTTGTTATTTGCTGGAAACCATATCCATGTAGCAGACTGGGGAAGACCTGCAGTTAGGTTATCCAAGGACCTTCCAGTCTTACAAGATATAAACACAATGCATAAGAGTGAATCTTAAATTCAAAACTTCTACCTCAGTAGGCAAAATAAATTATCCTATATATAAATCTTATACCATATGCAAAAGTTAACTTGAAATGTATTGCAAAATTAACTGTAAAAGCCAAAGCTCTAAAAATTATAGAAAAAATGGAAAATTTAGGTGATTTTATTTTAATATCTTTTTAGATATGACACCACAAACATGATCCAGAAAGAACAAATTGATAAATTAGAATTTATTACACTGTGAAACTTTTGCTCTGTGAAACACACAGGTAAGAGAATAAACATACAAATTATAGACTGGAAGAAAATATTTGCAAAATCCATATAGCATAAATAACTTGTACTTGATATACACAAAAATTAATTTGAAATTTAACTATAATAAAACAAATGATGTGATTAATAACTCTGCCAATGGAATACTACGCCTCCATCAGAAAGGATGAAGATCCAACTTTTGTAGCAACATGGACTGGACTGGAAGAGATTATGCTGAGTGAAATAAGCCAAGTAGAGAAAGTCAAGTATCATGGTTTCACTTACTTGTGGTGCATGAGGGGTAACCTGGAAGACAGTGGGAGAAGGAAAGTAAATGGGAAGTAGGGTAATTCAGGGAGAGAAACAAAACGAGATACTTTGGACACAGAAACAAACTGAGGGACTTGGAGGGAGGGGGTGGTGGATGGGAGAGCCTGGTGGTGGGTACTGGGGGCACCTATTGCATAGAGCACTGGGTGTGGGGAATGGGGAATGAATCTTGGAACACTGGAAAAATAAAATAAAAAATAAAAATAAAAAAAATAACTCTGCCAAATATTTGAAAAGATATCACCAGAACAAATACACAGATTGAGAATAAACATGTGAATAAGTCACTGACATCGTTTGTTATTAAAGAAAACATATTCAAAGGGCCTGGGTGGCTCAGTCCATAAGCATCTGCCTTTGGCTCAGGTCATGATCCCAGAGTCCTGGGATCAAGCTGCTTCTCTCTCTCCTACTCCTTCTGCTTGTGTTCCTGTTCTTGATATCTCTTTCTCTGTCAAATAAATGAATAAAATCTAAAAAAAAAAGAAAATTCAAATAATGAATTACCACTACACACATAATAGAATGTCCAAAATTAAACACACACACACACACACACACACACACACACACAGAAACCTGATAACCTGATATTACCCACTGCTGGTTGTGATGAGGAGGAATACAGACTTTCATTTATCAGTGGTTGGAATGCAAAATAGTACAGTCACATTAGAAGACACTATGGCATATCGTTCCTACACCAAACATAGTTTTATTAATTTAACACAACCTTAGTAATTTAAAACAACACGAATTTATCCTTTTACAATTCTAAAAACTGTAAGTCCAAAATCGGTTTCACTGGGCTAAAGTCAAAGTGTCCCGCCCCTTACCTGAAGGTCTAGAGAAAAATTCACTTCCTTGCATTTTCCAACTTCTAGAGCTGCATTTCTTGCAGTCTTAGGCTTTGACCAAGGGTTCTTCAAGGGCCAACATTGTAGTATCTTCAAATTCCTACTCTTGTCACATCATCTCCTACACAGTAATCAATTTTCTTTCTTCCTCTTATATAAAACATTTGTGATTACATTTTGGATTTACCAAGATAACTGAGGATAATCTCCTCATTTCAAAATTTTCCACTACATCTGAGAAGTCCATTTTTGTCCATAAAAATAACATTCACAAGTTCTAGACATTAGGACCTGGATTACTTTGGGGGTCTTTATTCACCTTACCACACCATATAATCCAATAAATGTGCACCTATGTATTTACCTGTTTGAAAGGTACATTCACAGAATAACTTGCAAGTTAACATTTGTAGCCCATTATTCATAACCACCAAAATTGGAAGCAACCAATATTCATTAAAGAAGTACATACACAAGTTTGTGGTATATCCATATAATGTAATATTATGCAGAAATTAAAGAACTATCTAGTCATGCAAAGACATGATAAATCTAAATGCATATTGCTAAGTGAAAGAAATCAGTTTGAAAAGGCTGCACAGTGTTTGACTCGATTTATATGCCACTACAGAAAATGGAACATTACAGAGATGATAAACTGATCTGTGGTTGTCACAGGTGCAGGGAGAGAAGTGTTCAATAGGAGATGAACAAGGAATTTTTATTAGAGTGGCAAAACTATTCTGTATGACTCTGTAATGATGTATGTATGACACCAAGCATTTGTCAAACCTCATAAAATTCTATAGCTTGGAACCATGAATATTTATGTATGCAAAGTTTTAAAAATGTGGAGGTCAGCAGACCTTAGGATAGAATGCAGAATTTGACAAAATAGTCTAGCTTCCATTACTGAAAAGAATGTGAGAAAATTTATTGACTTAAGTAACTTTGGGAAGCTGGAGTCTATAAAGACAAAAGGATCTGTACACAAGAACAGTAATAATGATAAAGTAGTTTCACATGGGATGTGAATTAAACAATTTTATAAAATATACATGTGTACTGGAAATGAAAAATTAAATATATTCATGACAGATACTGGGAGACAATTTCTCACTGTTGGAGTGGGAAGTTACAGATAAGTAGGGACAGGTAATGAATTTGAATTGGAGATACCAGCATAAACTCATGTTTATTTTTATATGGATTCTAAAAACATAAGCATTAATTGATATATGTATATATATGCATACATGTACATATGTTTCTCCATTAGCTGAGATTTCTAGAAGCAATGATTGATACCTCAGAGACAATGACCATACCAAGTACCTAGATTTTGGTTTCTAATATTATTCTCCAAGAAAGGAACTATTGATCCTTGGGGAAAATAGTTGATTCTAGGATTGGATTAGAAGATACATAAAATGAGTGTGGAGATTTCAAAAATAGGGAAGTTGTCAAATAAAAAAACAAACCACAATTATAGGGATATGTCCAAGGGACATAGCCAACAGAAGTGATTCCTAATGTCCAAATCTGGAAATAAGTTGCAAAACCAAAAACAACAAAGTAAGGTAGTTTTGGATTATAACCCTAAGTATGGCATAAATATCCATGAGTCCATGCTGACATAAATAAATGATTGTATTAACTAAAATTAATTTCATAGGGGTGCCTGTGTGGTTCAGTTGGTTAAGCATCTGCCTTTGCCTCTGGTCATGATCTCAGCATCCTAGAATGGAGCCGCAAGTCTGCTCCCTCTGCCCCTCATCTCATTCGTACTCTCTCATTCTCTCTCTTGCTTTCTCTTTCAAAAAAATAAATAAAATCTTAAAAAAATTAACTCCGTAAAAGTGGAAATACAAATAAATCTCTCAGACAGAATAATAAATAATTTGTGTAGATGTTATTCTTTCAAGTAGGTGGAGTATATTTCCCCACTTTTCTGTACAAACTATGCATAGCGACTTCCTTTCAAAACATATGGTATTGAAAAAGAAGAAGAACGAATAACTTTGCAACCCTACCTCATCATGGTGATTAAGGTTGACTTCAATAGTCACAAGTGATGTCGATAGTGTGCCCTCTTTATATGATGTGATAAAGATGTCACTTCACACTTCACATCTGTAGTCTTTTTCCCAAATTCATAACTTCATCTCAGTCATGAGAAAAATATCTGGCAAACACCAATTGGCCAGTACTCCTAAATACTCAATTTCTTCAAAAACAATGAATGTATGAAAATCTATCACAGTCAAGAAGAGCCTGAAATGACTTGACGACTATGTGTAATGTGTTTTCCTATGTGGAATCCTAGAAGATTACAGGTAGAATGCAGGAATTCTGAATAAGGTATGGACTTTAGGTAATAATGATGTATCAGTAGTAGTTCATTAATTGTGAAAATTTATCATGCTAATGCAAATAATAATACGGGAAACTGGGCCTTTATTATAAGATAAATCTATGTATTATATTGGAGCTTCTCTACTACCCAAAATCATTATAAAATAGCTTATTTCATAAGTTAAAAATGTAGCCTTATTTTTCATTTCCTGAGCCGTCCATGTAACTCTGGACTATTCCTGTTAGGCCTGCAATAATTGCCTTCCCTGAAAATGCCGTGCTGGAATCCATATTTCTACAGTTTCCTAGTTGGATCTCCCAGCTGCTTTGAGCTCTGACTCTGCAATGAATAACCACATTCAGCAATCCTCTCTCTCTGTGGAAGATCAAACCAACACCAGGATCTAATTAAAAGTCTTCATACAAGAGACTCAGCAGAATTGAGGCAAGGAGTACTTTATCATTCTGTGTCCAGGGTGACCACACAGGGAATACCATATCATCCTTGGGAATAAAACTTCAGTTATCCTATTGACTTTTAAAACACAGGCTGCTGTACATCAAGCATGTATCAAGAGGTTCTATTAAAGCTTATGATTTTGTTTCCCATTAAATACTATAAAAACATCAAACATAAATTTTCTGAATAAAATGAAATAAAATACTTATCTTTTTCATGGATTTATATCTTTAAGGATAAACAAAGGGAGAGTATGCTTGTCTAATTACCCATATACAATTTTACAATTAGACACAGTGCTTAAAAATGAGGTTTGGAAAGACAGAATACATAAAAGTCATAATAAATAAAAGAATTAAGCATTTAGGAATCATGATTTGGTTCAGGTAGTTTCAGAAACAACTGGTTCTACTCCACTAGTTTTATAACATAGTAATACTATATTTGTGTAGATTAATTCCCTAAATTGCAAAATAATAATAATTGATTTGCTTTCATGGTATTAGCATAATAGATAATAAATATGCTAAAAATTTCCTATAACGAGCACCTAGAAATGCTAGGAAATTATTTAACAAACATTGCATTTAATGCTGAAGTCAGCTTGCACAATATAATGTGAGGGATGAAGAAATCATCAGAATCTAAGGGAAGAGAAAAGAAATAAAGACCAATAAACACAAGAGAGCATTCAACAATTGCCCTAGGAGACAGATAGCCTGAAGAGGTCACCAGTCTTTGCAAACCAAGAAATGGAATTTAGGGGGGGCTGGGTGACTCAGTCAGTTAAGCCGCCAACTCTTGATTTCAGATTGGGTCATGATCTCACAACTCAGAGATCATTACCTGTGTCCAGCTCTGCACTCAGTGGGAAGTCTGTTGGAGACTATCTCTTCCTTTCCTTCTGTAATAAATAAATCTATTTTAAAAAATGGAATTTAATGCTATCTTGGAGATAATACACTATATCTTAGAGGAGCATCAGATATGAAATTGGAACTAAGGCCATTATCTAAATATATCTGCAGTTTTAGTGAATTACTTACTTTGAAATAATTTACCCATCAACATAAGATGACAGATGAAAAAAAAAAAAAAACAGTTCATTTCACCTGGGTTCAGGGTAGAAGACAAAATAATTCTCCCCTCTTTAAGAATACATAATATAATCTGTTTCACACTTGTGTCTGAAATTTGAATTTATTTTAACAACGTGGTCTCTGATGATTAATTTTTATATGTCAACTTGACCAGGCTTCAAGTTTTCAGATATTTGGTGTAACTTTATTTTCAGCCTTTTGGTGAGTATGCTTTTAGATGACATTAACATTTAAATAAGTAGACTGAGTAAAACAATTACCTCCTATAATGTAGCTGTGCCTCATCCAATCATTTGAAATCCTGAATAGAATAAAAAGAAGACTTTCTCTCAAGTAAAAGATAATTCTCCTTCCTGATTATCTTCAAACTGGAACATCATCTCTTCCTGGTTTTACAGAAAACTCCTGGCCTTAAACTCAAACTGGGATATCAATTCTTGCTGATTCAATAGCATCTTCTGGCTTCAGACTCAACCTGAGATATTGGTTCTGTAGATTTTGAAATTGTTGGCCTCCGTCTACAGCCATTCCACCCTGAATGCGCCTGATCTCGTCTGAAATTGTTGGCCTCCATAATTGTATTAGCCAGTTCCTTTTAATAAATCTTTTTATATTTGATGAAGATATAAATAAATAAATAAATAAATAAATAAATAAATAAATAATAAGTAAATAAATACAATAGAAGGTAGAAATACAGATAATTTATAGAAAGATAGCTATTGGTTTAATTTACTGGAAAACCTGGAATAATACACGATTCTAAAAAAATTAGTATAAAAATTGGTCTTAGTCCAGTGATGTTTCTAGAGTGCTTTACAGAGCTTATTGTTAGTGAAGTTCTCAGTGCAGGATATGAAGGATTCCCACAGGTGAAGCACCATTTAAAAATGAATTCAGAATCTATGGGGTGCTTCTCTGGTTAAGTTGGAAGAGCATGAAACTCTTCATCTTGGAGTTATGAGCCTGAGCCTCAAACTGAGTGTAAAGATTACTTAAACAAATAAAACTTTAAAAAATAAAATGAGTTCACAATCCAAAGTAATAAAATACATGAGAAAAATAACCCTTCATGATCTATGGTCAGGATAAAAATGAATAGCTATCCAATTTTCAGATAATAAAAGTACACAATCAGTTCTTAAAAATGATTAAACACATAAAATAAATCATTAAACACATAAAATAAATCAAAACTATAAGGAAAACAACTAAGAGAAAATTGCTTCCAGAAATTAAAAAAGAACAGAAATTAAAATAATTGCAAAGATTTAGAGAGAAGTTATAAGATTTGGAAGATAGATTTACAAGATCTAATTTATGTCTTACATGAATTTTGAGCAATATACAATAGAAAAGTAGTAATATTTTAAAAGAAAACACCTTAGAGTTCTCAAATTTGATTAAAAACATACTTTTTCATATTCAAGAAAAAAATTAACTCCATCAAGTAAATAAAAAGATGATAATATGTAGGTACATTGTAGTAAAAGTTGAAAATTTCAAAGACTATAAAATTTTAAAAACTAACAATTTTTAAAGATCTCATCATCTTTAATGGAATGATAATTAGATTGATAGCAGACTTACCAGCAGTAATGACAAAATCTGAAAAAGCATAAATACTTTCTTCAGTGTAGAGATAAAATATAATGGTCAATACATACTTGAACCATTATTCAAGAGTATGGGAAAATTCAATACTTTTTAACAATTTTGGGAATTTTATTACTCACAAACTCTAGTCTAAAGAAACATAAAACAATTCAATTCAAGGAAAAGGAAATTTATCTCAAAAGAAAGAACATGATAGGAAAAAAGAATGAGTGAAGAAACTAGCAAATAGGTGGATTAACACAAATAATAATTTATTTCTAAATAATTTAAAATCCCTCATTTTAGAGATATAGGATGAGATGAAAATAAATGTGTGACAGGAGACAATAATAATTAAGCACTCCCTGTCCATGTCTTATTCAGAAAAATGTTAGAGATTATTAATTACTGATGGAATTTCTTAGGTTAAGTGTGAATGTTAAAAGCATAACAATAGTTATGGAGGGCACAAAAGTAGAAAGACAGTAAGTCAAACAGGTAGAAAGAAAGATAGGAAGGGCAGTCATAAGTTCCAAATTGAAAAAAAAAAAGTAATAGGAAAAAAGAAATCATGACCAATGAAAAAGAGAGGAGAAATAGATTAAGGGACCCAAGGAGGGGGAGAAATAATAAATAGAAAGTAAATATAAAAGAAAGGAAATAAACCTAGTCACATAGTGTCATGAATTCACACTCTAGGCCCTCCTCCTCACCATTTCTCTCTCTGCTCAGACACCTAGCAAAGACAAAATTTTTGTCAATTTTTCATCGGCCACAGCAACTTCTTTCAAGACACATCTTCAAAGGCAAAGGAAACAAAAGCAAAAATGAACTTTTGGGACTTCTTTAAAATAAAAAGCTTCTGTACAGTAAAGGAAACAGTCAATAAAACAAAGAGACAACCCACGGAATGGGAGAGGAGACACTGCAAAGGGCTGATATCCAAGAAATATAAAGAACTCCTAAAACTCAACAGCCAAAATGAAGATCACCACATCAAAAAATGGGCAAGAGACATGAAGAGGCAATTCTCCATAGAAGACACACAAATGGCTAACAGACACATGAGAAAATGTTCATCATCACTATTTATCAGGGAAATTCAAATCAAAACCACATTGAGATACCACCTTACATCAGTCAGAATGGCCAAAATTAACAAGACAGGAAAAA